>CM061533.1:240070486-240203934 GCA_030545055.2 Neoaliturus tenellus
GTTGACTCCGTATAACTTACAGTAAGAGATTTAAATTTCCTATGCATTATAAAGTTATACTTTGATTTTTTTCTAGAGTTTCCTTAACATGTAAAGGGGGAAAAATAACAGTATACTCATATTGCTTTATCGATGGATGTAAACCGGAACGAAAATGCAGATGTTTACGATAATGTGGACGATTTCCAAACTTGTATAATTATAATTACAAAATTCCTGGATTCTCTTTGATTTAAATGAGGTATAAAATTATGTGATAATTAACACCATTAACGGCGCGATTATCGTAACGTCATTGTTGAAACGTCTCAAGGCAATATAACTTCTCTGAACGGGTGGTAATGAGAGCCGGTTAATTGAGGTGCACCGAGTACCGGTACCCCACTGCCGCTGCCGGTTGCTAAATGTTCACACACACACAAACAGTTGGCCAAGTGCTCGCTCCTTGTATGATAATGAGATCTACTTCATTGCTTTCGTGCTCGTGCCCGATCGGCTATTAGTGGAGTGCTTAGTAAAATGTCACCATCACGGATAAACGAAACGTTTAAGATCGTTGTGCGTGACGGGATATACTACAAGTACACTGGAAGTAGTTGATTAGTTTTTTGTAAATCCTTATGCAATTGTTTTACTTACATAAACTCCAGGTACAATTTTATCGTATCTAAGCTCTATGCGAAATCCTCAGTAGAGGGAGGGTGCTGCTAAAAACCCATACAGACGGATTGCATCCCTGGATTCAAATACGTTTCGTTTTCAACGTGCTGAAAGATTACACTCATTCAAATGGTGTACACGCCAGAATATATAAAACCAGTTTTTTTTTACAATGTTGAGGAAAATACCCAAAAGTGGACGTCTCCTAATGTGGACCCCAAGGTTAATGGCTCTACTGTGTGCTGAGGCTCTAATGTGTAGTTAACCTAGCGGAAGACATATTAAACACTAGTGCAAGGTTCCATCACACTGTAGTGGAGTGCTGCCATCACCTGCTCAGTTGTTTTCTGGCTGGCAGTTCGCCATTACGTGTTTTGGTGGAAATCAAAGTTTTGTCAGTGCTCAGTTTCATTAAGTTTTACAAGAAAATTGGCAGACAAGCCTTTCAGCCCTAATATATACTTAAATAATGTTAATGTGGAGGGAATACTTAGACACTTGAATATTGATTTCAATGAGATCTCTGTTTAAATAAATATGACGCATTAAAGATCCTGACGTTGGATGCACAAAGTGGACCTCCAACAGTTTCCTAAGTGGATCCCTCTTATAATGTGCGTTTTTTATGTCAAAACAGGTCTAGTTTATATTTCCAAATTATTATTCTTTTAGATGTGGACATATACGATCTTTTGCCGTTACAAATGCTTTTCATCAACCTAAATGCCGTAGGTACTTGGCTTACTTTTTTACTTTTTGTCTTTTTCACTGTCTTCGCTTTTGTATGTTAACGTTATTGTTGTTTAAATAAATAATGACTTATAGATAAACTGTATCATTGTTTTTTTTTTTCATTTTAAAGCCCTTTTCTGGACAATAAAATTTTTTTCTTATTTTACCTAGAGGTCCATTACATGTTTTTAAAACTGCTTTTTCAAATAATTTATATATGTTAAATTTATAATTTACTATACAAAAACAAAATGGTGGTCCAATTTCCTCTACATTTTGAAATAAGCACTGTGAGTAAACCCCCATGTATGATATATAGGCTCCCATATATTGGCTCGTAAAAACGCCAGACGCACCCCGTTATAAGAAGGCTACGCGACCCGATTGAACAGAATGGCCATATCCGTCGTTGGCGGTGCCTCAAAGCACCAAATCTACCTGCCCTATATCAAACTTCACTGCTCCTACCTAGTCAACTAGCTACAGCTAGTGCTCGAGCAACATCAAACCTGACATGCGGGACATTCAATGGCCATTCTTGCCCTTATCTGCGTATACCAGCGCGCCAACATGACAGGTGCAAGAGAAAATTAGAGCAAGTAAAAGGTTTACCACCGCGGTGAAACCATAGGTGAAAAATTGTGATTTTTTATGAGAATCCTCGCTGGGATAAAGTTGGTTGAGAGTTAATAGACTAACATTTAATGTTATATGACATCGCTCATCACAGCCATACGCAACGTAAAAGAAAACGGCTAAAGTCCAAGAAATTCACAACACAACGCCCACCCACGCTGTAAACGGTTTACTACTTGCTATGCAGAGTCGTGCTACGATTAGACACCGGTAGCAACAGGGCCGGAGAACGAACAAAACACGAACTCTTTTAAACATTTATACCAAACGGAGGATTTTCTTATAAGCTTCAAATGAAAGCTACCAGACATCCTTCGTATTAGCTTCCGTCATTTATGAGAAATTTGTTACTCCCAATTGTACTGATATATACTAGGGATCGCCCACTGGTCGAAATTCGACCAAAAATTCATTTGACCTGAATCAAATTCGTTATAGAATGTTTTATAACTGAAACATCTGTTCTTCCAACAATTTTTTTACAACAGCTAGCTGTCCAATGATTCAATCAATTAATTATCCTTCCTCCATAAGATTAACCTTGGAACTTTGATAGCCTGTGGGGCGTAGCCCTGGAGTCCGGCGTCGATTTGAATGGCATTCTGCTCATCTACAGGACTATACCTTTCCAACGATTTGCGCGGATAACTCATACGATGTACACGAACTGAGAAAAAAGGAGGAAATGAAACATGCTTGCCTATTTATATAGAGATGTACACGGTGATTTCGTTCTCTTCAATTTATTCACTAAATATAGCAAAATGACCTTTGAAATATTTCAAGAAAATGTTTCAGATTTGCCATGATTTATCATAAAAATTTAACTTTTGTAATACGTTTTACTATTTAAGAATTCAATTGTAATCTTTATCCAATACACTCAGAATTAGAGTGGACTACAAAGTTATGCATTAAAGCGAAACATTTACATTCTCATTTTACAAACACAGTTTAAAATTTGTCGTGATGTTTTTACACAGAAACAAGCGCAGAGTACTGGGTCAGTATGTGTAGAAAGTTCGTCAATTAAGGTGTAGTGAGCCGGCGCGCGGCGCGGCGGTGGTTTACCGTGCCAGCTGGAGCTGAGCGGCCAGCGGGGTGATGATCACACACGACACTCGTTACGTCACTGTATCACCACAATCATCTCGGCCGGCCATCCGTGTCATTCCGGCCTTATCAATATCTACACACACACTCACACACGCACACACCGGCCGCCGCCGCGGCTTCCTCGTTCCTTTCTATTTGACCGAGATGCGTTCTCGTTTAGTTAATCGAGAATCAGTCCTCTCTCTCACTTGCTACAGAAAAAAATCTCAAATTTTACTCCCGCGTAGAAAAACGTTTTTGGTAGCAAGTTTGAATAATTTTTTTTCAATTTTATTTCATTCAATTCATTTGCAAGGTATACAATCTGTTATTGTGATTTGTTAGTCTAGTAGTAAAGTTAAAATATACACTAATTATTTTTTAATTTCTATAAAAATAGATCGTCATACAGAATATATGTCAAAAACATACGGAAACTTTTATTATCTACGATAACTCATGATTTTTGTTTTAAGCTCAGTCAAAAGAAACTTTACGTGTTACGTCCCAGTACACGATACTCTTTCTTACAATAAAAATCAAAAGCCAAATTATTAGTAATTGCAAATTTTGTAGACCACCATCTAATGAAAATTATTCAAAACCAGATAGTAGGCCTATACTCCTTGGAGAAACAACACTGGCGTGCGAGAGTGAATGAATATATATCACCAGCGTTGCAACAAGTGGCGGCGGCGGCAATAACAGAAAGATCTCCAGCGCAATGAATTACCTACCCTGCAATTACCTTGCGGGCCAACAACTCATAAATTGCATTACAGTACCCCGGTAATTACTACATAATCACAGTTTAATGCGCCTGTTTACATTGATGATCCCCTGACTTACCGCTGACCCCGACCACGGGACCGCCCAATTAATTAACCTTTCCAATCATTATCAATATCGTTTTGCCAGTACTGTAACGTATAGCAGGGCGCGGGCGTTACAGAGGACCATTGTCAAGGCAAATTGATCAGATCACGCGGCGCTCACTGCCAGTCATTATCCGCACAATAGTCAATCTGTGGAGTAGACACGAACACGACAGGAATCAATCTCGTTATCGGTTATGTTGATGGTCCGAGGGAGGAGACGCGATCGGAAGTTGTTAACACTAATCAGTACGACATTATGTTGCAACTTATGGCGCGTCCACAATGTGCAAACCATGATCCACAAAAGCGTTCATCCACTCTTGACGAACATGCGCGATACATATGGTCACACAAAAAATATTTCTGTTGTTAACGAGCATCGAACGTTCACCAGCGAATTGCATAATACAATGTCAAGGAAAATGTGTTTACCGAACGAGCCTACAGGCAAAAATGTTTGGTGACTTTTTTGCCGGTGAAAAGTAAGATATTTTTACGTTCAAATAAATGTTCAGAACATTTTCTCTAGTCCACCTAGCAAAATTATGATCGCAGAACACGTTTGTCTCTATCGTCCATCAAGTATGGGCGACGCTTTAGTGTTAAAATTTGCAATGCGAGACATAGAATAATGTTCAAAAACGTGTCTTATTTGGTGAAACAGACACAAACAAATAATGGTGAATAAATACAATAAATCTACAGCGATATTAACATGAATAAGGAAATGATGACGGTGTGATCGAAAGAAACTTAAATTAAATGACCGCGTATGCCTATGTTATTACCAACAATAGGTAGAAAGTTTTCAACCGAGTTTTCTAAAATATAGAGAGTTTGATAGGAAGTATAGTTGTGAAACTGCCACCACCCGCATCAGTCTAACTTCCCCCTTAGATTACGACGAGGCATGGTTACTGTTATGCAGTATGACAGTGTAATGAAGCTGCACCTCACAATTTCCACCCCAAAGGTTAGTGGAGGATCGTCATGTTACCATCGTTTCCACTTCCTCCTCGTCACTCAGGAAAGATCACTCCGGCCGCTGACCTCACCGCGTTATCCTCCACATCGGCACCTCCCCCAGGGCCCGCCGGGGTCGCAGGTCCGCCACGAGCGACCCGCGGCGATGCGATGCGATCGCAGGGTGAAGGTTACATGATCGGAAGTGCAGGTTTCCACCAACCGCTGGCTCGTATCATCTGGACGCCGCACTACTTTCACGCGGTTACCGCACCCCATTGTAAACCCGGCTTCCGCGCATCCTACGCTCCGCTTTGTTTACTCTGGAGTAATGATCGGGTTCTTCTAAGAAACGGTTACCGCAGCGCCTAGAATATTTACATTTATATTCTGGTGATCATTGCTTCCTCCTTTCCTTCAGACCTTTCGCGAAGTAAAGCTTTGAAGTCAATTCAAATTGGTGTTTACGTTATTCGTAGGTTCCTTTTATTTAATGTTTTATCAATTACAAACGTTCAACTACAGCATGTAGTTGTTGTATTTGATGTTTCCTCCTGGTTTATACATTCCCCAAAACAATACGATGTGAGTTATTTCCTCCTAGTGTGTTTTGCATACTACAGTAACAGTAGTACTGTATCGAGTAGTACAAAAATTGTTTAAATAATGGAGTTGTGTCATTATGTTTAACATTACCGATAAAAAATCCGCCAGAATAAACTCAATTACTCCTGTTCACTCTGCAATTACTAGGCCTACAGTGGGATCACCCTATCACGCATGTTTCGACCTCACGCATGCTCACACCACAGTTTTCCCACCGCGTCTGACGCACTATTACCACAGAAAAAGGAAACGATATCGTTTGGTTTTTCTGTGCTATTACGCACGTGTTTACACATGTAATTACATAATTGGTCCCCTCTTACTACACACGATTGCACACGGAAAGGGTTTCACTGTACAAAAAATGGGAAGCGTTAATGGAACTACATTTTAGTAGAAATGGGCGGTTAGAGAAATTGTGTTATACATTCTAAAAAAAACCTAAATGCTTCGAGTCCCATGCTGAATTATGAAAGATATCACCCCTTCCATAATTACAGTAATACATTCAGTTCTATTGAAAATGTACAAAATAAATAATATTTTAGCTTGCTCTATCATTTTTCAACACAGGTTATAAAGTTTGAGGTGAGTAAAATTGCAAATTGATTAAAAATTGTATCAGATATTTAAAAAAATTAAATAGCGTGTACTGCACATCTTTTCGACTGTCTTTTGTTCATGTTCAATTTATTGTGTGCACAGTTTTCAAAAAGTTTTCAAGTGCGACAGTCTATGTTACACCACAGAGTAAGGAACCTTTCTTACTTCTGAAGCTTCTTTCCTCTGTGGTTACACTAAGCCATTGGCACGGTTTTACAGCTTAATGCATTAAAATCTCTGTATATTAATAGCCTAGCATGTTTTTTCCTCCTTTTTTTCTCAGGTTGTGTGCATCGCAGGAGAAATCTGTGGATACCGTGAGAAAGGTTTTGTCGTGTAGATGAGCAGAATCACATTATAAATCAGTTCGGTCCTAAGGGCCCTAAAGGCTTTCAAAAGAGGCTTTCTAAGTTTCAATGTTAATCTTATGGAAGAAATGTAATTGAATAAATCATTAGACAGCTGTTCTAATAAAAAAATGCTAGCAAAATAGGAAGAACAGTTTTGTTTCAGTAATAAACTATCTGGGTCCATATAAATTGAAATATTGGTCGAATTTCGACCAGTTGGCGATCTCTAGTAAATATAATTTGTCAAGTCAATGGGTTTTCTCTTGTGTTTCAATCCTTTCATTTTTTAATCGCAATTCAATCATCACAGGACAGCCTGCCGTACCAAAGCCACGTGATGAGTCAGGGCGCGCGCCGTACTGAAGTGCCAGGGCTCCGCGACACACAGACGGAAGGGAAGTGCGAGATACATAATTGCGCAGCTCTGCAGTTATAATGGTCACTTCCGTCCACATCTCTACGCGGTGCGTGCCCCCCGGGCCGGGCACGCTTTCCTCTCTGCCACGCCCCGCCCCTCACCACTCTCCAGTCGTCTTCTTATAACCGATTGTGTAAAGCTCAAAACAAACCCAATTTTTTTATGAATATTGCCAAAAACAAATTAGAAATCGCTGTTGATGGAACGGAAACAGCAAGTATTTCTGCTTTTCTACAACTACTGGAACAAAACCTTCACGAGGATATGATACTAAGAAGTAGCCTAATCAAAGATTAGCCTATGCCTACTAAGAGATAACCACACGAGATCGTTTCCATTATAAACAATACATAAGTACAAAAATTACCTTAGTAGAAAAAATTGCAAACGCTTTATTTCAGAATGAGGAAATAAATAATGGACTTGCCGATACAGTCATTGCAAAATATGTAACATCGTTCAGTAAAATTTATCGATCTGCAAAGTCGTGGGATTTCAAAAAGGTAATTTTTACCCGGATACTATATTTTTATACTTTAATATGTATTTTATACTTTACATATTGAATACGCTAGCTATATAGAAAGGGGTGCCTTGTACCGAACACTTTACAAAAATAGTGGAAACCGTGATACTGCAGAAACCGTATATGTCTAGCTATAAAACTTTTTGAACATAAACTTCCTTAAAAGGAGACATAAAACTACAATAGGCTACAAATTAGATCCTACTTATGAGTTCTCTTGACGATCCGACACAATCGACTCCCGTTTTCACGACACTTGAGATAAACAAGTGTGCAAGCCGAAACACTTCTGTACAGTACTGCAGCCGATACAAATAACGTTTTAGCACTATTGTTCACAGCTGGTGACATAACGGCGCTCTGTACTGTATATAGCTTAGCAGTTGTGGGTCACCCAAGGCCGTCCGGACGACCTCCGCTGATTTATACTCCTGAACTTTTACTGCCACCACGTTGTCTGTCCCGGTGGCTCGCCTTGGGTGACGGCGAAGGCAAAAACTGGGCTGATCCACAATTATTAAAACATGCTTTGCCGTCTTTTTTCAAGTACAGGAGGTGCCTTGGTTGTTAAAAATACAACCAACTGAAAATGTTACATTTTTCACAAAAAAAATCAATTTAGCATGGATATAATCAATTCAGGAAACCAATATTGTTAACGATTGTATTTGTGTGCCTCCAGTTCGCGCTTTTGTTTGAATACTATAAAGTGTTATTTTGCGAAGGACTCTGAATAGTGGATGTGCTAATTCTATTCTTGAGATAAACTATACAATGCACAGTAGGCCTATATGATTGCAATGAGTAATACTAGTCAAATGTTTAGTAAATGCTGGATGCATTGGCAGATAAGTTTTCATTACAAACGCCCATTCCTACGAAAGACCTTCTTAAATCTTGGGAAACAAAACTTGCATTTAATCATCACAAAAGTAAAAGATTTCGTATTTTCCTAATCCACGGTAATCTAAAATCTACACTGAATGAGGAAAAGTAAACCACCTCAATAACCATCAGTTAGATTTTTAACTCTCATTTTGGTTTAACAGCTGCCATCAAAAAGAGTACAAAATTTAAAATCTATGAGAATAATAATCTTCATTAATCAATTAAACGTGCTTACAGATACAACATCAAAGAGATAAATTAAAAATTGCTTTCCAGTTTCCAATAGAGAAATTTCACGCATGCGTATAGTCTCCTCTAAACAGCCGGAAGGTAGGAAATCGCAGGGAAAAAGCGGAGATAAGCGGGCTGACACAATGAGACTATCACATCTCGGGGAAAGGAGCAGTTTGTTGGATAACCCGTGACCCACGGACGCACGCGCGGCACGCGCCGGCCATCAGGGCCTCATATCACCGCATGGCGCCTCGGGCGCTGACGCAACGCCACGACCCTTCCTCTGTTTACCATGTAAATCACGCGGTCACCGGGGGCGTGTACTGTAGAGCAGACTGATAACATGTGTTTTATGAAGGGACACCCAGCTGCGCGGCGCCGTCGTGGCCGACGTGACACTCGATATGGGCATAAGGCCTGCACAGACCAGAGCGATACTTTATCGCTCGAGCAACGTGATATATTCCTAGAATTCTATCTGCGATACTTGACCAAAATTATCGCAGCGGAAACAGATGTTTCCACACCAGAGCGCGAAAAGAGACGCGCGGGAAAGCCAGTGCGAAATCTCTCTGAGCCAGCTCAGGGGAGCGTAGGTGCGGCGATTGTGTGACTCTCTAGACGTAGTCAGTTAGTGTCAGATTGTGTCAGTTAGTGTTTGTATACTGTGCTGAGTGTTTACTTACCATGACATCGTCTGATGAAGAAGAAGCGTTGCTGATATTACTAGCCGTGCTAGATGCCGAGAGACCATGGAAAATGTTGACACACAAAATAAATAAAGAACTGCTGCAATTTGGCGAGTACCATACGCTCATGGCCCAGTTAAGAAAAGATGGGCAAAGATTCGACACATACTTTAGAATGAATCAGGATTGTATTGAAGAGTCGCTGAGTTTGATTTGCTGACATTATTGAAAAGAAAGTACATGTTGTGGTTGTTACACGTGCCACAGAAAAAGGAAACAATATCGTGTGTGCGCCTCCGTAAGACCCCATGGTATCGCAAGAGAATTTCCAAGAAAAAGTATCGCGCCCGCTCTGATTTCGCAAGGAATATCGCTCTGGTCTGTGCCACCAGTAAAGCTTAGAGTCGGAACATACGCGAAAGAAAAATTATAATTTAGTCGCTTAACCTGGAGACGAAATTCCAGACATGACGGTGAAAAGATGATGTATAATTTCCAAGGTTTAAGTCAGACGTGCTATCCATTAATGACTTCTTTTTGTATCAACGCCAGTGGCATTTTGTAAGAGAACTAAACGTACGAAACGTTTTGGGGGAAAACGGTCCAAACCCCTCAAAGTCAGTGGACAGTGAGCATTCCGGGGATCGAACCCGTGACCTCTTGAACTGAAGTCCAAGACGCTAACCGTTAGGCTAACTTCAGATTCGATCGGAGACAACTATGTTTCATAACAGGAGTATTAGAAAATGATGTCGCCATTAACAACAATAACAGCTTATGGGTAATTGATACTTATCCGTAAATAACAGTAGAAATGTAACAAATCTGATAAAAACTTTTTTACATTTAAACTAACGGCAAAAACAACGTGATGGTCAACAGTCGAAAAGTAATATTTCCTCCACATTGAAATATAAAATCCAACTTTTAAATAAACGTCGTAATGCAACTTCAATAACGGTCTTAACTTTGGGGGATATAGACTGTATAGCGTAGACAGAAAATTGTCGCAATAAAAAACCGCCAACGAACAAACACCTATCAAAATACCATATGTTTAGCAAGGTATTAAGAACTGGTGGTATAGGAAACAAGCTGTAAAGAAATTGTACAAATGCAGATTTAATTGCATCATAAATTAAGAATACTAATTGCTAACGAGTAAAATCTGCGAGCGCAGCCGACGAAGCGTGAGCCACTGTATACACGCGATAACATTATTGCAATAGTTGCACATCCAATACACCGGGCCATAACGACCATGTGACGGGAGTAACGGGTGCGGGGAAACAGCTTTCCTCGAATTAGAGAGAAACAACTTGTTGATTCACGACCGCCGCAAATTGGCGATCAGATCTCTCCGCGGTCATCGCCACTTGCGGTCTCGGTCCCCGGTCCCGACGGTATTGGACAACAATGCCGATTGTGAAAACACCGCTTTGCGGCGCCCGCGGTCTTCTCTCGCTGGCCACCAGGAACTAACCGGAACCGCCATCGCTTTGGCCGCTTCCTCTTACTTTTAGTGGGAACAGGTGTTGTGAATTACTCTACGGTATTGTAAGTGGGAGTGGGATGGTGTTGATTCATCCACTGTGTAGTATGGTTGGCTTGTACACCTACTTTGTGCGCAAAGGGGAATCTTCTGTAAAATTGCAAGTTCAGAATGGATCATTTAAGTTTTAGTAGAGCTTATTTTCAGTATCAATGACTCAAAATAAAAACAGCTACAGGTTTCTTTTTATGTTTACAATTCTGCGAATACAAAATTGCTGATGACTAGTTTTGAGACTGCCATTCCAGCACACATTATCTTAGTCAAACCTAAAAATGACACTACCAAACGAACATAGAAAACTTCGAATGTGGCCGGCAAAGAACTGATTTTACCCTTAGACGTCCGGAAAATGCGGCAAACCAAAACTCGTCATCGGCTGGTACTGCAGCATCTAAACTATAACTAATTGGATTAAAACAGGCAGAATAGAGTGCTATATTCTAAAAGGATATCATGGATTCAGGAGTCAAAAAATAATTCTACTATGACTTGACATAAAAATAAGAGAGGTTTTTTATTTTCCATTGTATAGCACTGAGTTTTCTAGACACTATTTCACAAAACAACACGGAGTTCTTAAACAAATTAAGGTAACAGCAGGTTCATGCATGCGCCGTCTGAAAATCAATTGCAAAAAACTTATGCTTTCGTCTCCAAAAATACACACCAACTCTGATCCCGAATGAGCCATACTATTAAATCAAATAACATAAAGATTTACGTCATTTTTAAACACAAAAAACTGTGTGCTACATTTCGTTCTTAGGATGATGCAATCGTTTTTTTTCTGAACAATAACATACAACAATTTCAGGTCCTTTGGCATCTTTAATGTAAAATTATAAAGAGCAGATTAAATAACAGTTTAAAAAGGGAAGGATTTTCTTCAACATCGAGAGCCAGTTCGACTTTCCCCGACCAATAAACTTCAGAGCTAATGCGCCAGCTACCACTCACTTTGTGTAACAGACCACAAAGTCATCGTATCTATGAATTATATAAGTACTTTAATTAAAGGTGGATTAGAGAAGGTATGAAGTACGGTACTATGCGGGCCAAGGTTGTACCGGGCAGTGGTGACCATCCAAGCATGCGGTCAGGAAATATAACCAGGTCAGGACCGCGGTCTGTGGGCCTACCACCACATGCGGCTAAATATAACTACCAACATTTGAGTAAGGAAAACATTTTTACCGTATTTTGTTAAAATTGTAGCCTACATTTCTTTACAAATACTTTCCCTCTCTCGAACGAACTCTTTCACTCATGAACTCATGAAACTAATTCTGCTTGCCCTGAATATAAAATGATAGATCCTCCCCTCTGTGCAGGAAATTCTATATCCTACATTTCTCTCCAAAATAATTGGATAGGATGGAGTTCAGAGAGAATTTTCCTTTGAGAACTTTGGTATTACGGTTAATATTCAACAAACTTATCGAGGATCGAATATAACTTAAATTGTACCAAACGATCGACGTTTTCAGGCAATCGACGCCGACTATTTTCATAATAAAACATAGAAAATGATCCAACAAATTTTTTTTACATTTAATTATTTTCACATATGCAGGTAAATGAACTATGCTTTGGTATTTTCTTTCATAATTTCTTATGATCCGAAAACATCAAGAGGAATAACAAATAATTTTGATTTAATTGACATAACTTTACACGAGATATTTTATTTGTTAGATACTGGTAATACTGCATCGATTTCAATCTCAAATGGACCTGGACTTACTTAAATAACAGTTAAAATCGCACGTTTTAAAGTATCCACCGGAAACAGCAATACATTCTAAACAAGTAGACATTTATGAAGCAGTAAAATTCACAGGTAAAGGAGTGTTAAACGGAAGTAGAAAAGAATCACGGAAAACGCCTGGGCAATAAATAGTTGGCATTGTCAAGGGAAGAAGAGAAAATGCCATTAAAACGACAGCGGCGAATCCGTAACCACGGCCGTCAGTGACTAGTCCGTGATGTGGTCAAAATACGCTCACAACTAGCCACAAGACTGAGTACTAAGAGAAGCGACGGAAACCGGCACCGCAATCGAGGAAACTATTTGCTGTAATGTTTTGAATATATTAAATTTTAAGCTATTAAATTTTAACCATAGTAAAAATAGTTTTTATAACTACCCTCTATAAAACTGACTTATTGTAAATCACTTTATGATTATTTTATCAACGACTGAGAAAAAAAGAACATTGTATACTAAATATCAAACACTGAAATGGAAAATAAATTTGTGTAGTAAACCGCCTCCAAGAACAGTCGAAGAGAGTTGCAAAGCACTGCTGCTTTAAGCGCGATGTCCCAGAACATGAACTTTAAAACAAAAAAACCATAGTAGTCTTTAAGAACGTAGATTTAATGCTTTCTGAGCAAAGTGATCGCAAGTTATATATTCAGGGCTTGTAACAGTTTTTGAGGTTAATAAAAATAAAAAATAACCAAAATGATATAAAAAATAACAAAAAAAAACCTTGAATAAACCCAAAATGTCGCTAAAAATAAAAAACCAACGTTTTATCAGGATATTACAAATATGTGGACAATAAAAATTATGTAGGATAATTTTGAACTTGGTAAGTGATCATCTACTAAAGCAATAATAATAATAATAAAATAATTTTAAAAATAGAAAAAATTCTCCCCTATCCATTTTATACTTTTTTCTATTTTTCCCTTTTTTAAACATTTATTTAGTTTTTACGAGCTTCATCCAAATCGATAAATAAAAACCTAATGGCCCTAAAAAAACCAAAATCTCCAAAAAATAACAAAAATAACCAAATTCCCCAAAAAATAACAAAAAATAACCAAGCAAGAGCAAAAAATAACAAAAAAAAATAAAAAATAACCTGTTACAAGCCCTGTATATTCTACCCTCCCTGTCTATTGTACATAGGCCTACTTCTACAATTTTACTAGTATAACATTCTCCTGAATATTTTATTCAATTGAATATTAGACGGTAATGTATCTGTTAAGTAAATAGTAAAAGTAAATAAACACCTCATTTATTCCAATCCCGTGGCATTCACGTTCGTCAAACTGTAAAACCTTCGCAGTTGTAAAACAAAACAAAGCGCGCTGCGATAATGAATACACAGCAATAACCGGGGATAGTGAGGGGCGCGGAGTAAAATTACCTCGGTAAAAGGCAATCTGTATTTACGGCCGGCAAGAATGGGATAATTATCGGTTAACGGCGGTTTACAGGGAACGGCCGCGCGGGGTCGCCACGAGTCGGTTATCTGCTTGGGCACGGGTCATCTGGCGGCCGGGCGGAGCGGCGAAACGCACCGGCTACGAAGGTACAATGTGCCGTACTAAAAACTGAACATCTACGGATAGATCGGAAACAGATACACCTTGTGGGTATTCAGTGTATATTCCTAATTCGAATACAATAATTATAGTTTTAGGTAGTTTGTCTAACGTATGCCTAAATCTTCGTTCTTCATCTTCAGGCTACGATCAGCAATAGCAATTTAGGAGACAATGGATATTTGGATCATTTTCCCGCAAAAAAATGTATTACACTTATATTTTCAATAATAATTCCAAGTTTTGTTGGCAGGATCATTGCACAGTCTATGACAGTATGAAAAATGCGCCAGCGATCAGCAATAGAAATTTAGGAGACAATGGATATTTGGATCATTTTCCCGCAAAAAAATGTATTACACTTATATTTTTAATAATAATTCCAAGTTTTGTTGGCAGGATCATTGCGCAGTGTATGACAGTATGGAAAATGCGCCAGCGATCAGCAATAGAAATTTAGGAGACAATGGAAATTTGGAGCATTTTCCCGCCTAAAATGTATTACACTTATATTTTTAATAATAATTCCAAGTTTTGTTGGCAGGATCATTGCGCAGTGTATGACAATATGAAAAATGCGCCACGGATTAATAAAAGAGACATAGGTTTTAACAAATTTTCGTCAAGGGCTAAAAACGAATTGTTAGATCCTTTAAGATGGGCCAAATGGGATTGATTCGTTTTAAAGGGACGGAAAGTAAAAAAAAAATAGTTTTTGCTTTCAAAGTCAAAGTCAAATCAAGTTTATTTCCAAAAATTAACATGGTACAAATATCATAAAATAAATGAAATAAAACCCTGCATGGGTCAAAGACCTGTGCGCAGGGCTGAGTCCAAAGTAAGAAATTGCACCCTAGTTAACAAAAAATCTATTACCGTAAATCAAAAACTTAACATAAATAAAAAGATAAGAACATTTTTTTTAATTAATTAATAATAGAACTAAAAGGGATATTCTATGATTTTTTAATCGGGTAGGCTAAATAACTACACAGACAGCTAATGCTAATAATTGACTAATTAATGGTGACTGTGAAATTAAATATTAAAAGAAAGTAACTTAAAAAACTATAATTAGTGGATTTCTAACTTTTTTCAGCAGCTAGGCAAAGAGAAAGACTTGCAAAACGGGAAAATTGTGAATTGTGCGTCAGTGTTAGGCTGTAGTATAAGTTATAAATGGAAGTAAGAAGTTGCTCAGACGCCTCTGTACCGATCTCCAAAAGCCATGCGGTTATGCGCCCTTTGTACACATTCACTGACACCTGTGCCTCTTTTATCTCGGAGGTGTTCTTGTGCTTTAGGTGTTCAGTAGGTTTTATTTTGAGAGCCAAGCATTCTAAAATAGACTTTTCTCAGTTACCGTAATCGTCTAGTAAAGATAATTGCTAGACTAGTTCTTAAAGGGCCGAACTTCGTCAAGACGTGGAAGACAGGTCTTAGACATACATTGCGTTCTTGGGCGAGACTCTACACAAAAATCATTGTGAAAATTAATAGTACAGTATTCGAATATCGTTGGCACTCGAGCAACCGTAGCGCCGGTCTCGGCTGGGAGGAGTGTCTTCCGTGAAAGCAAGCCCGGTCCCGGTGTCAACTTGCTGTACCGAATGCTTTCTCCGGCATTATATCATGTGTGCGCCGCGCTTGCGCAATGTTTACCCCGTACACACTCCCGCTCGTACTGTTGATCAATTATCATCGCCATCTGATAACGCCGAGCCGCGGCCGTTACCCACCTCTCACTGATGGATTTCTGTGTTTGATCGATTTCTCGTCCAGATAAAATTATGATCTGAGTGGATTTATTTCCCTGGATCCCGTATTATCGACATGCGGTTCAATTACAGAAATTCCGTCGAAGATAGTGTGATTACGGAAATTCCATAGAAGACCGTCTGATTACGAAAATTAAAATATGAATGTATTCCAGTTTTAAAATGTTTTAATTAATTAAAGTTATAATAAATGTGGCAGATATTTTATTTTATTTGTTGAATATGTATTACAAAACTCATTTCAACAAAGTAAATTATATTTTTTTTACTTTTTATAGCAACGATATTTTGTATACTTTTTCAGATTTTAAATACTGAAATGATATATAAACCATTAATTTCGTTTTTCAAAATGCTAGACACAGGATTGTATTCAAATACCATATAAACATTGTCACCGTTGCAAATTCTCGAGAAGCATTAATAATATCATATAGAGTTTTAAAATTCTTCATCTTGGAAGCCATAAAATCATCCTTCATTATGGTTTATGAACCTTTAATCTGCGAGCCAATTTACTTTAAGTTATCACTCAACGAGTAAATTAACTCGACTCATAGAAATGATAAATGAAATAATTTTGGTTAGAAAAGGTTAATGGTGCCGGTACCCAACATATTCAATCTTAACAGGTCCATCTCAAATCGCCGGGTCGCTGTCAGGTTGGCACCACGACAGATTGTCACCACGGTGTTTTAGCACCCGGCGTCAAATTGGATCCGATCCCCTGAAATAACACTCCCCGTCAGGTTGTCACCCCGACAGATTGGATCCGATCCTTTCTCGAGGTTCCAACCTGTCGGGTACTGTCACGACAGATTGTCACCCCAAGCGACCTGCGTCAAATTGTCACCACGTCAGATTGGCACCGATCCTTTCTCGAGGTTCCAACCTGTCGGGTACTGTCACGACAGATTGTCACCCCAAGCGGCCGGCGTCAAATTGTCACCACGTCAGATTGGCACCGATCCTCAGAGCCGGCCTTAGGCCCCCCATACACGTAACGATCGGTCGACGACCGGCGAACCACGACGGATCGCAACAGATCGGTCTCTGAAGAGTGATTCCCCACACACGTAACGATCGGTCGACGACCGGCGAACCACGACCGATCGGAACGAATCGGAACACTTCACTTTAAATTAAACAACAACCTACACAAACAATATAACAACTAACTAAAATAACACTTCACTTTAAACTAAACAACTACCTATTCAAACTATATAACAACTAACTTAACCTCTGTGAAAAACTGAGCCCAGCAAAAAGTAGGGTTATGTCTCTATGCACGAACAAATTCACAAAGAGCTCGCGGGGCGGGCTCACTCTGGGCCTTCCGTCCGTCGTCGACCGATCTGAAGCGTCCCCACACACGCAACGATCCGTCGCACGTCGAGGCTGGTCGGACGCGGTCGGACGACGACTGATGGGATTCTCATCAGTCGTCGTCCGACCAAAATCGTCGTCAATCGGTCGGAAGCGTCCCCATACACGTAACGATCCGTCGCACGACGAGGTCCGTTCGGACGGATCTGACGGACCGATCGTTACGTGTATGGGGGGCCTTAGGGCGGTGCGAGCGGTGCGAACGCACCGGGCCTCAATGGCCCCGCGCAAAAAATAAAATAAAATAAATCGACAATATTTAACTAGAGCAGTTTGAGACGGCCGTTTATAGTGCCACGGCCTCGAAACGGTCATCTACGTCCAAACATTTTGTACTAGTAAAACACCGATGAAAAACACCTGTGAAAAACACCTTGAAAGTGGTTACATTACTATGTCAAATGAAAGGTAATATTATGAAATTTATTATTATAATAAGAGATAACAGATAAGTAGTTGTGTTACAGCAACTAATAACTCCCAGAATATTTGTTGATTTTTATCGACGTCAATCCAAGTAGCCACCACGTTTGAAACGTCAAAACATTACTTTTTGAACTTACCTAGCTCAGGTAGTAATTTGTATCGTATAAATTTGTATTTGCACCTCTGGTTTGTCAAAAGAGTTAATCAATTTATACGTCAAGAGTTACTAGTATCAGTTTATACGTCGTAAGGTCTCATAAGTTTGAATGTACAATATACGTATTTTCAAACTCTATAACAAATGGCGAACGGCTGGCAGACGACCGCTAGCTAAAATTGTTATTTGATGTAGTGTACATCGTTATTACTAGTCAAATGAAATGTCATTTTGAAGAGGAGGAAAATGTATGTATGTAGCTTAGGTTGGTAGTATATGATGATCGCATGGAGTGCGACATCATCAGAGAGCATTGTTTACATGCACTCTGCCTTACTTTCTTCGCGCTCCTTGCAATTCTGTTACAATCTCGTAATGCAGGTGTTTACAGCATTAAAAATTTATTTAAAAAAAATTGTTTTATAATTTATTATTTAGGCCTACTCTTATAAAGACAATAATATTCAAATTTATTACTTGTACACATAGCCTACTTAATTTTTATTGCTTGTTTCCAAAATAATCTTACATGATACCATTTACAAACTTTCCAATTTTCCTTACTCCTACAATATCACTAAGGACAACAAAAACATTTTCTCTCCATTTATTTTATGTTTTTGTGTAAGGAATAATTGTCTACAGTATTTATGTAATAAGTGTTTTATTCAGTTTTACATTAATTCACACAACATTTTTCACCGAGGCTGTTTTTAGAATGTTGAATAAAAAATATTATTTATTTTAAATATTTATCTTAAAACAAAATTTAAAATATACTATTGTTCTCTTGCTGTATACAAATTCTCCTGCGCATTCTGAAGTAAAGGTATGCATTTTAATAGCTTTTCATAATAATTACATTATATAGGCTACAGTTAAAAATTAAAAGAAACATTTTCGACTTGTGCTAGACGACAAGTTAATAAAAGTGTAAAATCTATAGTTGGAAAGTTTTTTTAGACACAATTTTCATTATTATAAGCATTATGTTTATTACGGTACAGTACTTCATTTTTTATGGATTACGTTTGGGCTTTGAAGAAGTAAAAAATCTATAGTTGGAAAGTTTTTTTAGACACAATTTTCATTATTATAAGCATTATGTTTATTACAGTACAGTACTTCATTTTTTATGGATTACGTTTGGGCTTTGAAGAAGTAAAAAATTGCCTAGGAGGGGAAGGTTAGTTTTGAGAACCCTTGCACTGGAGTTTGCAACGGGCCCCGCACACGTAGGAAAAGAATCATGCTTGCCTATTAATTTATAGATATTTTAAAAATTGTTTTAAAACCTAAAAACCGTCAACCATTAGGGGTTTTCTCTGCCTATTAAAACCAACACTGACCCCACAGAAAAAGAGCTTACTACCCCTATTATTCTTAGATCACTAAAGAACCATTCCGATGGAATTCTTCTCTGGATCAAAAGGTTGTGAAGAGTTGTAAGAGGGCGGGTGATGGAAATTCCACCGGCAAATAAACTTACTTGGACCGGGACATCTACCTATCCAACGCGCCGAGGGGTTGCACGCGGATTCCAAAAGAAGTGTAAAGAATCTATATATTAATACGCAAGCATGTTTCATTTCCTCCTTTTTTCTCAGCTTGTGCGCAATGTAGGAGAAATCCGCGCATACCGTTAGAAAGGTATAGTCTTGTAGATGAGCAGAATCACATTCTAATTCACATCGGACAAAAGAGCTACGCCTCACAGGCTTTCAAAGTTTCAATGTTAATCTTATGGAGGGAGGAGAATTGATTGAATCATTACACAGCTGTTGTAAAAATAACTGCTAGAAAAACAGGAAGAACAGATGTTTGAATTATAAAATGTTTTAAAACTTCTTGGGTCCAGATCAACTGAAATTTTGATCGAATTTCGATCAGGAGGCGATCTCTAGTTGTATTTAAACCATGATAACCGTATGGGCAAAACTGATACTGTGATTCGAACTATGTGGTTCGACAAATTTACATGAGAGTGTTGTTGCACAAACACACAGAAAGCGACACGGCTGGCGGGGCCGGTCGTGACGCGTTAAAACAAAGTAGCCTACAGTACAGGGTTGACCGAGCCTTGCTCGTTGGTTTTAATTCACTTAGTAGTAGTCTATGGTTAACAGACTATTAATCTTACACCAGTAAACATCTATATTAAACTATTAAAATAGTTACTATTCAACTCGTCAATGTTTATATAAAAGAAAAGATGTACAAACCACAAATTTAACAAACGATTTTAAAACATATGACTTTATGTTCTACCGTTTTATATATACTTACATTTGCGGCAGGAAGGTGGAGTTGCAATGTACAAAATTATTGAATCGAATGAGCTCGCTCTAATATTATTACAGTAGGTATTGGATAATTTAATCTTTTGTTTTTAAACTTCTGTTGGAAGAGTAGAAATACTAGTACCATACGTATTGTGACTTATGTAGGACTATTGACTATTTAGATATAATTACTTAGTAATATGTTGTATTATACTGTTGAATAAATAATTTGGTTTATTTCTTAATCGTTAGGACTTTATTTATAAATGAAAACACGTAAGTCGGATTGTAAGGTTTTTCTTCATCAACTTAGCGTCGAAGGAAATTTCATAGGCATTGTACATGTTTGGAAATCTACAAAACTCCACAACAATAAATAAATAATCCGAATATCCTGTTTGCCGCGAATTCTGTGTAGCTAGTGTTGTATTTTCCATGTTTAAAAATATTTCATTGGAAGTTGTCAAATTTAAGAAGGGACAACTTAAATAGAAAATACCATACAAGGGTTAGGTCGTTCTATGAAAGGTATTGAAATCTGGAATGTCCAGGTATAGCAACGGTCCAGATTCGGACAAGAACTTTGCGAAATCGTAAGGGTTTGGAACGCCAGGATTCTTATTCTTCTGAGGAAGGAAAATTCTGGGATAATTAGTACGGGTCATTTGAGCAAGCAACCGTGAAACAGCAGATTTTGGCTGGGTCCATATTGTTAGGTTGATTATTTACTTCGTAAAATAATAATAACTAGAGATCGCTTTTGGGGGGCCACCAACTGGTCAATTTTCCAACCGGTCAATGTTGCATCTGGTCAACGATTTTAAATAAACGGAATAATATTAAAGTTTCGATTGGTCAACGTTCAAACCGGTCAACGCCCCTACTCCGACGCCCGCTACCCCTCTCGCGCCGGGCCGCGTGACAATAAAGCTCATACAGTCCGACCATCAGAGGACCCTAACGGAGATCTCCGCAAGTTACTACAGCCTTTTACTGGACAGAACGTTGTTCGCCACTTAATTAATTTCGCCGCAAATGCAACAGCGCTGCATTTCGGAGTTTGTCATGAATCATCTGCTACTGTACTGATTAAAATTTATAACTGTAATTTGATTTGACAGCTTTATATTGTACTTTGTAATTAATGGAATCCATTTTTAATGCGCATAAAGCCTTTATTGATTAGTCAACTGCCAAAAAGTAGTATCAATGGTACGAATCAATGGCCTAGTCCTAGTCGAATCTAAATCTGAAAAAAGATTGGTGTAATATTCATAACTATCCAGTTATTTGTAGTATTTACCTCCATAAAATAGCACAGCCTTGCAATGTTATCTTATATAATAATAGGGTGTATTTAAGGGTCTAGAGAGAGAACTACTGAACGGATCGTTGCCGTTTTGGTGTCAATGGATTTCTTACGGTAACTATATGATAGGAAAAGTATGTTATCCCTCAGAAAAATCCTTATAACGCCGCAAAATTAAAATTGAAAGTGATTTAGATCAATCTAAGACCTTATTTTGTTTATTTGTTTACTGCTCCAGGTGATCCATATCCTACACTGAATTTTGACACCACCGTTGATTAACTTTTTTTTTACAAAACAGACAACTTCAACTCTATGATAATCTAAATATATAAAAGGCAAAGCCCTCACTCACTCACTCACTCACTGACTCACTCATCACTAATTCTCCAACTTTACGACTAGCTAGAGTACTGAAATTTGGTATACTCATTCTTTAGGCTCTAAATAGGAAAGTCTGACTATTTTCATATTAATATTCACAAAGGGCTACACCGGGGCCTACGAAAACTAACGGGCCTGCATACATTTTTGGTCACGTGACCAGATGCGGCCGAATTTCAGCTGTCATCTCCATTTGAAAGCATTGCACTAGCCTGACTTGGCATCCGTTTTTACGTGTATTTTTAAATACAAGCGAATGAAGTCATAAGTGTTGCATATCCTTCTAATCCTCATTAAATTACAAATTGAATGATACTAATAACGTTCCACTTTGCAAAACTTACAACTCACTTTTTAGGTAAAAGAAAAACTTGAATTTCTCACACTGTAGGATGCATTGACATTTTTGTAAACAGATTTCTTCCAATGCTTTTGAAGATATTTCTGGGTAGGATACATGAAATAAACGTCTTAAATCAGTAGTTTGCCAGTTATAATTTTTATTTTCGATAAAACAAATTAAATTGTACCTTTTCGGTTCTAAAACTTTGTTATTTGCAACGAAATATACTTTTATGTTAACAGCTGATGAAAATTGTAAACAAAACTATAAATTAAATTAAGTTTTGACTTTATCTCGTAATAAAAAATACCAGGAAATTGTTATCTTTACAGTAATGGTATCATTTTGTTCCTTATTTAATCTAGATTAGAATATATAAGTCTCGTCTAATAACCTATTATCTAATTCCTAAGAGGTGGGAAATAAGTGAAGGATGTCACGTTTTCACAATGTTATCTTATGGAAACTTGTGCTGCAGATCGGCCGCAAATAGTCACGTGACTTTGGTGGTGGGGGGAAATATGCAGGCCCGTTAGTTTTCGTAGGCCCCGGCTACACCCTAGACGTCCTCAAAGTTACCATGTTAATCTTATGGAAGCAACATTTTTGTATTCTAACATACTAGAGATCGCCTCCTGATCGAAATTCGATCAAAATTTCAGTTGATCTGGACCCAAGAAGCTTAAAAACATTTTTAGAACTAAAACATCTGTTCTTCCTAATTTTTTAGCTTGTTTTTACAACAGCTGTCTAATGATTCATTCAATTCTCCTTTCTCCATAAGATTAACATTGGAACTTTGAAAGCCTGTGGGGCGTAGCCCTGGAGTCCGATGTGAATTTGAATGTGATTCTGCTCATCTACAGGACTATACCTTTCTAACGGTATCCGCGGATTTCTCCTATGATGCACACGAGCTGAGAAAAAAGGAGGAAATGAAACATGCTTGCGTATTAATATATAGATGATTATGGAGATTGAATTAGGTTTGTTTACATCTGCCACATGATGATTCATTCAAGAAAACGCTTAAGTAACCAGGTGGGGGATATAACTAGGAATACGCTCCGATGTCCGTCCCGTACAAGAATTTTTTATTCACTTTTTGAGTTATTAGGTGACGCTTTTTATGTTTTTTTTTTTTTTTTTGAGGGAGAGGTAAGAAAAATGCATTACGCACACAGGTGGCAAGCCTGTAGTGTGGGACTCCCCTAAAAACGGATTTACCCACTAAAAAACCTCGCCTCTACTCTTTAGGATTCTAACCTGGAGTTGTTTATCACATTACGTAGGGCTAGGCCTAAATTTGGCTTATGCCCGTGGGGTTCACTCCTTATCCAGCCACTCGATCAAGGGATCTGGGCCACTTCGCGGTCCAGATCATGTTTCTTTTCCAGGAGGATGCCCCGCACGAACTGTGATAAACATCCCCAGTTGCCCTCATCCTCCAAGCATGGGCAGCGGAAAAATGTGTGTTCCGCATCGTCGGGAACGCCCGAGCAATAAATAAAGAATTGGCCGCCGTTCCACCCATGGTTGGACGTGCTTGATAAGTCGCGCAGTCCATCGTCCTCGGGTGTCGTGCTCCCAGCTGTGTTGCCACTGCTGGAAGGTTCGGGAGCGCTCTGCTGTTCTTGCTGTGTCCTTGCCAATCTCGACTTGTCTCTGATAAATTGCCTTTCTCTCTCCTGCCAAGAGCTTGACAGGGATAACTCCGGCGACCACCAGGACGTCAGGCTCGGACACTGTCCGGTAGGCGGAACACACCCCGAGCGCTGCTCAACGTTGAACCCGGGCGAGTCGCAACCTGTACTACTCTTTATCGAGAGCGTCTGCCCACGCCTCTGCTCCATAAAGAAGCACGAACTGAACCGCGGACATCAACAGACGTCTTCTGCTGGATCGTGGAACCCCGACACTGGCCATCAGCCTACTAAGGTAAGTGACTACCTTAGCGGACTTGTCCGCCGTACGGAATATCTGATCCCTCCAGCTTAACTTGGTGTCCACCATAATCCCGAAGTACTTAGCAGCATGAATTGATTGGACCACCTACCTTCCTACTCGGAACAGAATGACGGTGTCTATCCTCTTCTTCGTAAATATCACAATCTCCGTCTTACGGAGAGCAAGCGAGAGACCGTAATCGGACATCCATGTGTTGACCACACGCATGACTCGGTTCAACTTTAGTTGGGCCAGCTCAACGTTGCGTGCGACAATGAGAGCTGCGACATCATTGGCGTACCCAACCAAAGAGGTTTCCTCAGGCATCTCCGACCTCAGGAGGCTGTCATAGGCAACATTCCAGAGATCCTGGCCGAGTATTGAATCTTGCGCGGCACCAGAAGTGACTTCCATCGTCCACGTTCTGTCCCTTGTGTCGTAAATAAGGCTTTGAGAGCGGAGATAATCCTCAATGAGTCGCAACAGATATGCAGGAACGCGAAAGGTGTTGCGAAGCGCATTCAACATATCGACCCACCTCGCCGAGTTAAAGGCATTCTTTTGACATAAGCGTAACAAGAAGCACTACTCAGCGAGAGAAATGGTTGTGGCTCTCGACTCTCTTCACAGCTCTCCATGGACTTCGGTGATAGCGTCAATCGTTGACCGTTCCTTTCTGAAGCCATACTGACGGGGGCAAGAGTCCCCGGCAGCTTCCACGGCAGAGGTCAGGCGGGAACGGATCAGCTTCTCGAACAGCTTCCCAGCCGTGTCCAACGTGTAGAAAGGCCTGTGGGACGACGACAGCTCGGGATCACCTTTGCCCTTGCTGATCAGTACAAGTCTTGCGGTTTTCCATAGGGACCCGGAAACACCCCTTCTACCAAACAGGCGTTGTACATTCTCAACAACAAGCCAGCATTAATTGAAAATACTTTCTTTAAAGCCTCGCTGGGAATCCCGTCCGGGTCAGGAGCCTTGTTGCTCTTTAGGGAGAGAACGGAGGTTTCCATTTCCTCGAATGTGAAGAGTGGAATGTCATCTAACCGTCCGAAGTCAACCGGCGTACATCCTAGGCCTAGCCTACAAATAAATACACACAAAGAATGATTTTAGCTAAGACCTCAAAACAAGCAAGTAACTTAATAATAATTATGCTTACAATATTAAAGGTAAATAGATTGTAGAGCGAAAAAAACAATACAATCTAAAATCCATGATTAATAATCAAAATTATTAAAAATCAAGTAATTTAAGTATTGTAGAATTACGCTTACTTAACACTTAATGCATATTTTGTTACCTGAGACATACTAGGCTACAATGGCACAGCACATTCTAATTAGTTGTTCAATTTAAATCTTTCTCCCAAATAGATATTAGTTGTATCTCATAAATTAGTTAATCTCATAATTCCGTACGACACCAATTCATTCCACATCAACATGCCTATCTTTTGGTAGACTATAATTTATAACTTCAAAAAGTAAACACCAGTGTTGATCTATTTGATTTAACAAACAGGTCTGTCAAAATATCAATTAAATTTTATTTAAAAACGTAACATAACGGCGAGCAAATATAAACAAGAAAAGATTATGTTATTTTCAGCATACACAGCGTCAACTCAGCTGCGATGGGGAAATATAAACTGATCATAGCCATTAATTTTGATTTGACATTAGTCAAATCATGTAGCCTAAACAACTAAAGTTCTGTCAAAAATTACGGAAAATGAGCTTTTTTAATACTTGAAAATAATTGCTCGATTATAGTTTATTACCTAGTTTAAAATACTTAAAATCTAACCTGAGAATTTCATTGAAATCAAATTAGTAATAAAAAAGCCTTTTGGGGGTCAAAAATTCGCCTAAGAGAAATTTAAAGTCGCTCTAAAAGAATTTTATACTCTATGTTCCATATAGTAAAAAATTCAATGATTATTTATGTTTGACATTGTCAAGATTTTTAGTCGGATGTACTTTGGTTGTATTAAGTGCAGTTTACTTTATTTCATATTTTATTACTATATACTTTTTTACTGTTCATAGGTACTAACAAACGGTTTTGCAAATATAGTTTTTTAAGCCCTTAAGGGCTCTGCCACACTGGATTTCAAAATTACTTTAGGGCATTCGCGGGGTTGAAATTTTTGACATGGACGTTCCCCTTTGCTGATGGGTGCTCACTAAGAAGCTGTTTTACCATTATCGTTTTCGAAATTGTTTAGGGCTCTACCTCTAAGAAGCTGACAATTACTGTATAGCCTACGTGTTGAAATTTGACGTTGAAATTTGACAAGGACGATTCTCTTAGCTCATAGGTACTATCTATCTAATCTAAGAAACGTTTTGCAAATATAGTTTTGAAGCCCTTTAGGTCTGCACCCCACCGGACTTACAAATTACTCTAGGGCCCACGGGGTTGAAATATGAAGGAGGATTCCCTTTGCTCATGGGTACTCACTAAGAAAATGGTTTGCAAATATAGTTTTTTAAGCACTTTAGGGCTCTACCCCACTGGATTTCAGAATTACATTAGGGCCTTCTCGGGGTTGAAATCTGACATGGACATTCCTCTTTGCTCATGGGTGCTTACTAAGAAACGGTTTTGCAAATATAGTTTTCGAAGTTCTTTAGGGCTCTACCCAACAGGACTTCAAAAAAATTTTAGGGCCTCCGGGGTTGAAATTTGACATGGACGTTTCCCTTAACTTTTAAGTAGGTTACTCACTAAGAAAAGGTTTTTCAAATATATATATATTAGCGTTGAAATTCTTTAGAGCTCCTTCCCATAAGTCTTGAAAATTACTCTGGGCCCGCGGGGTTGAAAGTTGACATGGACGTTCCTCTTTGCTGATAGTTGCTCACTAAGAAACAATTAAGCAAATTTACTTTAGGGCTCCCACAGAACATCAAAATTACCATATATGGGATTAAAATATAACGTGGATGCTCCGTTTTGCAAATAGGTGCTCACTTAGAAACGGTTTTGCAAATATAGTTTTCGAAGTTCTTTAGGGCTCCGCCCCATAGGACGTCAAAATTATTCCAGGGGCTTCCCCCACAAATCCTCAAAATCCTACGGTGTTGAAATCTAACGTTTTGCTAATAGGTGTTTACTAAGAAACTGTTTTAGAAATATGCATTTGCGGCGAAATTAATTAAGTGGCGAACAACGTTCTGTCCAGTGAAAGGCTGTAGTAACTTGCGGAGGTCTCCGCCAGGGTCCTCTGATGGTCGGACTGTATGCGCTTTATTGTCACGCCGCCCGGCGCGAGAGGGGTAGCGGGCGTCGGAGTAGGGGCGTTGACCGGTTCGAACGTTGACCAGTCGAAACTTTAATATTATTCCGTTTATTTAAAATCGTTGACCAGATGCAACATTGACCGGTTGGACAATTGACCGGTTGGTAGCCACCCATCGCTTTTGGCCAAAACTTGACCAAAATTTAATTTCTGATGTTTTTTAAAACATTTGTTTCAAAAACCATTAGACATTTTATAGACATATAGGCCCTAATTAGGCCTAATGGATGATTTGAGGTATGTTTATATTAGCAAAATTTGAGTTTTTTTAACAAAATAAAATTTTAAATTTCTGGAAAAGGTGGTGCTAAAACGAGTTTAACGTAGGGGAGAGTAGCCTAAATTGTACCGGCTCCTAAATCGTACCATCGCTGTTTTTTTAAAGTGGGAGACAGTAGAGAGCTCTAGTGGATAAATAAGGAAGCTCTTAGTCATTTGAGACGTGTGCAAAAGTATGAAACCTGTATAACAATGTATAACATTTCTGCTGCATTATTGTTTATTGTTTACATTATTATTGTTTATATTATTATTGATATATTATTATATTATTTATACACGGCACACTGTTTTTGTTTATAACAGAACATAGTTGCCTAAATCGTACCAGTACGATTTAGGAGTCTGCATCACACCATATTCTATATTTCTACCAGATTATTGTTTCCACTTTTGTGTCTCCACAAAGTAATTTATTTTGTTTTTCACAAACAGTTCTTATGCATCAAACAATTTTTTCTCATCTTTTTACCAAGCCTCAGTGGCAATAAAAAGGGGTACGACTTAGGGTACTAGTGGTACAAATTAAGAAACCAGTGTCCTAAATCGTAACGATTGCAGAGTCTTGGAAAAAAGGCTATAGTTTGTTTGTTTATTAATATTTTAAGTTCAAAATATTTTAGTAATTGTCTTATGTGATACTTAATCGTACCTTTAATACCTTTAATACCTTTAATACCTTTATTGAAATGGCGACCTAACTCAATAGGTAGTTTAAAGCCAAGTATGAATGAGAGATGAGTGTAGGATGATTGTGGCGCGATCTTGTAGTCTTGTTACTGACTAAGGCCGACATTCTCCTTAGACAGGACTGTTAATTCATAGCCCAACAGCCAATGGCATCTAGGGACCTACAGTTTAACGTGGGATCCGAACCACAATTTTTACCTCCTATATACGAATTGGTCTAATTATGAGGATGGTCCTTATGGATGAACTAGTATTCACTAGTGCGGACGTTAATCCCCACCAGGGAATATCGCATCCACAAGCCATCGCTTATAACTATCCACAATTCGTGACCTCCAAGTAGCTGGATTACAGGACGTCGCCACCGTCCCAGTCACGTTTCACGTATTCTGGAAGGTTTTACAGAAAATTATGTTGTTTTATAAAAATAAAAAATAAAATACGTAAAGTGGCACGATATTGGCAACTTTCCCCGATTTGACATTTTATTGCATTTAAATTGAAAATTTTTGAATTTTACAAAGTGATCCAACAACTGATTTTTTTTTAATGTTGGGGCATTGAATTAGGTGGTTTTGTAACATATCGACATGAAGCCTATCGAATGGCAAGGAAACACTTTGGATCAGAATTAATTTTCATGTTATCGTTATAAAGTTACAGAGTATTCGTATCTTAGATTTTTGAACCAAAAAATATTCTTCATATTGGAATTGAGTAAGATAAAGAAATTCATCTAAATATCTATCTTCTTAATTCTATAAGTGGTTTGTTTAATACATCCCTTTTTCTCTCGAACTACTTAACCGATTTATAAGATTGAGGTGTCATTTTAAAGCTCAAGATCTACCGCGTTGACGAATGGTGATTAAAAAGGTCATTTCGTTTTGGGCTTCGCCGCCCCCCCTAGCCTTTGATTTATTTCTCGATGGCGCTTTAAAATGTTAACCAACTTTCATTATAAAAATTTTTAATGTGAATTGTAACTAAAAAATAAATTAGCTTGTAGTACTCAGTGTGGCCTGTTGGTCATTAAAATTGTGAGTTCCACGCTCGCCAACTGGATGCGTCCATGTGTAACATGGATTGATCTACAGTTAGGAAAATGATATGTGATGACATCGAAAACGAGCACACTGGATAGCCAAAAATATGATTCCCAGTTATTTGACAGTAAATATGGCAGTTTTTTATTTCTAAATTGACTATTTGTTTGTAATTTTGAATCACCATGAAAGTGTACTTCAATGCATTAAGTGGTAATTTGTATGTTTAAGAGTCATCTTCACTCCTGTGCCAGTAGCCCATTGTTGCGCAGTCGGCAATGTTAAACATACGGCTTTTAATGCAAAACATGGTATTTTATTCCCCTGTTTCGGACGCTGTTTTTCAACCGATTTTCTTTAAACTTGGTAAGTGCTTAGTTGAATAGTTATATTAAGTCCCTCATACCTCAAAATTTAGAAAATTTTACTAAATTGTGAAATATTACTAAGGAAAATCGAGTTACTTTGCGACGTCACAGAGAGTAATATTTGTCAATTTTTAAAAATTTCGAGGTATGAGAGACATAATATAACTATTCAACTAAACACTTACCAAGTTTAAAGAAAATCGGTTGAAAAACGGCGTCCGAAACAGGGGAATCAAAAACCATGTTTTGCGTTAAAAGCCGTATGTTTAACATTGCCGACTGCGCAACAATGGGCTACTGGCACAGGGGTGAAGATGACTCTTAAGGCCTACAAAGTAATTCGGGTGTGTTGTGCTAGAATGGAAACGGTTATGATTCAAACTTACAACTTGTATGAAAAATATCCTTACATTTTACACTATATTGTTGAGAGTTTTAGAAAACATATTATTTACAAAAGTATCCATGCATTGGTTCTGCAGCCACCGTACCGCTTCCATCAGGTAGATTTCAAGTGTGGTCATTCCTATCGGTTATTCGACGAATGCGCGTAACAATGAACTAGAGCGCTCCTCCCAGAACCATTGGAAAACAGTTTTCATCATTTACAAATTCCAGAATACCGTCCGAACCTTTAAAGAAACCTCATACATCACATTTCATAGTATCTTATAAAACTGCCATCCTGGTGAAATTGTTTTTGACGAAAGGACAAATAAGCGGTTTACACAGCTTATTTATTGGAATCCAGGTTGAGATTTAGTGAAAGTAGTAAGTTATACAAAAAGAAATATATAAACTGCATTTATTGCCAGTTTTAAATTAACTTTTGCGACTCTTAAAGTTTTGCGTTTTCAAGCCATAAGGTATATTGCGTAACGTTTTTTTTTTAATTAAATCTATTTTGGGATCTTGTAAGGTATATTCAATGAGTTATATGAGTTCCACCGCCCCATTCGGAGGCTACGAAAACTGACTGGCCTGCATACTTCTCCCCACCACCAAAGTCAAGTGACAACTTGCGGCCGATTTTCAGCACAAGTTTCAATACGATAAAATTATTGAAATGTGACATCTTTCACTTATCTCCTGACTTTAAGATCATAGGTTATTCGACAAGATATTCTAATCTAGATCAAATAAGGAACAAAATTATTATTAGGGCCTACTCTAAAGTTAAAAAATATTCTAATACTTTTTTTTATTACGATATAAAGTCAAAACTTTATTCAACTTATAGTTTTGTTTACACTTTACATAAATTTATATTAAATTGCTAATAAATAACTTTTATAACCTGAAATTTAGAATTTAATTTGCTTTATCGAAAATAAAAAGTGCTAACTGGCAAACTACTGATTTAAGACGTTTATTTGATGTCTAATTAATAGAAATAAGTTTCTTCATACGCATTGGAAGAAACCCGTTTACTAAAAAGGTCAATGTATCCTACAGTGGTAGAAATTCTAGTTTTTCTTTTAACAAAAAAGTAAGTTTTAAGTTTTGAAATCAGGGGGTCATTAATTCAATTTGTAATTTAATGAGGATTAGAATGATAGTCTATGCTTATGACTTCATTTACTTGCATTTAAAACTACACGTAAAACTGATACTAAGTTAGGCTATTCCAATGCTTCCAAATAATTTAAATTTAACCGCATCTGGTCACGTGACCAAAATTGTAAGCAGGCCCGTTAAGTTTTCGTGTGCCCCGCTCGATGACGTTTTGCTGAAAATTAGATTTTGCTTAGGGATATTTTACTCTAATCAGTAGTAAATATTGATTTTTCTTTATGGGGGTAAATATTTCCATAACAGTTAAAAAAATTTAATAATTTAGATATAACGAAACATGAATTATTGGTTTTTGCCTTTCTATAAACAAATTTATAGTTCGATTTTATGAAAATAATAACATTATTTTATAATGTTTTTATCAGTCATTAGGTATAGGCTATAGTTAATTATAATGGTTAGTACTATTTAATACAATTTTTCTTTTGATTTTTTACATCAGATTAGGTCTTAGGAAATTATAAATATTATATTATAGGTAAAACGAGGAGGACCTCAGGTGCGAGGAGGAGCATACTGGTGCCATTCTGTCGGGTACTGTCACGACAGATTGTCACCCCAAGCGGCCGGCGTCAGGTTGTCACCACGACAGATTGGCACCGCGCCTTTCTCGAGGTTCCAACCTGTCGGGTACCGCGCCGTCAGATTGTCACCGATAGCGGCAGGCGTCAGGTTGTCCCCACGACAGGTTGGCACCGGCCCTTCTCGGGGTGACAATCTGTCGGGCAGCGCAGGCGACTGATTGTCACCTCTGGGATCGGTGCCAAACTGTCGTGGTGCCAATCTGACGGGGTGACAATCTGACGCGTACCCAAATCGCCAGGAAGCTCCCGCTTTCAATTAACCTCTTCACCTCTGTTTAACCCTTAACCCTCGGCCTCGCCGCGCCGGTGCCACTGTAGCGGCTGGCGGGAACATTATCACTCTTGACCGAGTGTGGTTTTACCAGCTGATCTATCGCGGCAGTTCCGAGGTCGCGGCGCTCATCAACGGCCGGCCGGGTAAACGCAGTTCCGGGCTGGGGCATCGGCAACATGATTGCGCAACCCCCGGCCGGGCAGGTGGCCTTTGGACACGACACGGACGCGTTACCCAACGGTGGGTCAACGATGTTCCGCGGACCCACCCGATAACGTCTGACTAAACGCCTATACAAGGAAAATCAACTTCTCCAAGTCTTCTAATGTCCCGAATTCAATTAAATAACTTCTTATGTCCAAAAAATTTAGAGTAATGGTTGGTAGAATATATTACGCTTTTGTCTTAATAGCATTTTGATAAGCATCTTTGAATTTTTCCACAAAATATTTTTTAACTTTACTATGAGAAAATGTTCTTATTCATTGCATGGTTCTAAAACATTAAGGGTTGGACCGGATTTAAGTTGTAGCTAGTTAAGAGTCATCTTCACCTTTGGGCTAGTAGCGCAATCCACAATGGTAACAATACGGCTTTTATGCAAAACATGATGTTTTATTCCCCCGTTTCGGACGCCGTTTTTCAACCGATTTTCCTTCAACTTGGTAGGTGTTTACTTGAATACTCATATTAGGTCTCTCATATCTCAAAATTCCGAAAAAGTGAAAATATTACTCTCAGTGACGTCGCAAAGTAATTCAATTTTCCTTCATTTTAAGATTTTTTTCAACTAATACCATTTATTTTACTGATACAGTATATCAGGTTTGAGCGACATGATCTAACATTAATCTACAATAAAACATAAATTTTTCCAATAAATATCCAAAACACCTTCCGAAACAAGGGAATGCGGAGGCATTTTTTCAGGGTTTTTAAAAGGGTGAAGATGACTCTTAAAGTTGCTCACAAGGGATTTGCAGAATATAAATCTTTGTTAAGCATGTAGTTAAATAAATATTAATTATTGATCGGCCATAAAATTACTTTCAATTAAATAATTATCAATAGAATAATTTATTAAAGGTCCAATAAAAACTGTAATTTTGTAAACACTTGGAAATATTTAACCAACTTTAATATTTTATGTCCATAAATAGAGACAAGTGTTTTTTTCCAAATTAAAATTCTTCTTATGGGAGTGTACCCAATATACTTCCAGTTAAGGAAACTCCAAGAATTCCAAATTGAATAGCCATTCCACACAGTAATCATATGTTAGTTATTCCATTTTGTGCACATGATGGATACAATTTTAAAATATAGTACGGTACTGTAGTTATGTTTTTTTTTTTTTTTTTTAGAATTTTGTAGGAATGGATTATTTAAAACTTTATTTTATTTTATTTTGTTTTGAGTGTTTCTACGACAGTGACATTTTTTAACGTTTTGACGGGGAACGGTCCAAACCCCAGTCTTGTTACTAACTAACATCGACCAGTTGTTAGAAAGCTTCATTAATTATTAGCCCAATGACAAATGGCAACTGGGTCCGGAATCAAACCTTTAAAAAGCTACTAACTTTTCTTAGGATCGAACGAGCAACCTTTGGATTCAAAGGCGAACACTATAACCACTAAGCTACCCAGCCAGTTAATTATTGAACATTCTCCTTCTCAAAACTAAGCAATAACTTTAAAAACTAATTCTAATTTTGAACAAAAGAAGCATAAAGTAAAGAATTTAAGAGTATTGAAATTGAAAATTTTACAACAAATTCATAATAAAACTTATGCAAAACAATGTCTTGAATTGAGTTTTAAGAGTCCATTTAATAGTACATATTATACTGTTAATTTATGCCCCTTATCATGGCACAGGCAAAAGAATATTAAATCAAATGTTTAATGGTGTAGTTAACATGGCACAGGCAAAAGAGTATTAAATTAAATGTTAAATGGAGTAGTTAATCAAAGAACATCACTACCACGGTGGTTAAAAACACAAACCTGAAATAATATAATTTTCCCCAACGTAAATGTGGTTTGGTTTGTGATTTACTGACTTTCCAACAGTCAGACGACCTGTAGTAAAATCGTAACAGCATCCTCTCGTACAGGTGGTTATTATGCAACAGAGAGAAGCGTCTCGTCTCTCACAGTCTATATATCGTATCGTCAGTGAAAGGGACCGGCACACCCATCTGGTGATCGCGCCAATTGACAACCTCAATACTTGAGATGGTTTGGATAATATCCCGTCCATAAAACCAGTTAATATGATGGCCTTACGGCACATGACCTACAATAGATGGGGAACATTTATTTTTTGTTTCCTGCAGTTGGTGTTGCTAATAGTTCAAAAAAATAGTATAGTAAAATTGGTTAAATGCATTATCAATACAGTATAACGTTAAACCAGAATAAAAGTTTGAAAAAAATAAATTACTAATAATAAAATAATACATGTAATCCAGATAGAGATGGGTATTGAATACAGCTTTAAATAGTAGAAAATTGGCTGATTATACATCAGGTCATGAGTCCCAAAATTTCTTTTAAATTAGACATTTTTCTCCAAATATTAATTTGCTATACAAAATAATGATAAATTATTATCTTATACTCTAAAACAAGCTCCGTTTGTCCGGGCAAAGTTTTTTTTCGCTCCAAGGATTTTTGATTTTTTGGTTGAATATGGGGATTTTGAATACCAGGAATCGATTGCAGCTGGTCCCATAGCTGGGAAAAATCCGGTTTTCACGCTAGAGCACTTCAAAGATCCCATGTTATCCTTATGGAGATTTTATTAATTGAAAAAAAATCAGCTGATAACTGTAGATATAAACCAATGTGTTACATCTTTAACCTGTAGTGTAAGACAATTATACCAAAGTGCAGCACCCGTTGGCTTGGTGAGTGAGCGAATCGAACGAGCTCGCCTTAAAAATGGAAGAGGGCGAGTGAGCGGAGCAAACGAGCTTTGTGCGAGAACGAAAGTAATAATTTTACCGAGCTTAAGCTCGGTCCCCCTGGTTCTTATCTTATACTCTAAAACAAGCTCCGTTTGTCCGGGCAAAGTTTTTTTTCGCTCCAAGGATTTTTTATTTTTTGATTGAATATGGGGGTTTTGGCCACCAGAAAACGATTGGAGCTGGTCCCATAGCTGGGAGAAATCCGGTTTTCGCGCTAGAGCCCTTCAAAGTTCCCATGTTATCCTTATGGAGATTTTATAAATTGAACAAAAATCAGCTGATAACTGTAAATATAAACCAATGTGTTACATATTTAACCTGTAGTTAGAGAAAATTATACCAAAGTGCAGAACCTCTCAGCTTGGCGAGTGAGCGTAGCGAACGAGCTCGTGTTTAAAATGGAAGAGGGCGTATGAGCGGAGCGAACGAGCTTTGTGAGAACGAAAGTAATAATTTTACCGAGCTTAAGCTCGGACCCCCTGGTACTAGTTATTATATCAGCGACTTTAGAAAAAGGTATAAGCTTTCATTTGGTAACCTTTACAGTATCACTAATTTAAGGATTAGCAAAGAACTTCTAAATGATAAAAAGTACAGTACACTCTCGTTCATCGGACTCGGCGACATCGGAACTCCGCTTCATCGGAACTGGAAATTTGGATATTATTATTTTTTTTCTTACGAAATAAATAATTTTTCCATTTTAGCGCCTTCAATTTCCATTTGTTCTATCCGCACAACAATGAAGTATCACATTTTGCATCAAAAGTCATCAGGCGTTTTCCATAATCTGTACCCATCGATGTGATTTACGAGGCCGTGGAGTATACGCACAAAAATAGAAAGAGGAAGGGGGCAAGAAGTGAACATTCGCGTCGACCGCTTCCCAAACTGTCATTCAGTCTGTCTCGCGTCGCGACTGCACCTGTGTTACGTGGAAGTCAGTTGACTGCTGGAATATGAATATGGAATATGAGAATAAAGATTTTGGATCTTTATTTCCAGCGTTGTTTTTATTCCTATAGGTTCATTGTTCCCATGTTCAAAGTTTGATTGCCTTATTTTCATAAAATCTCTTGTGTTATCTTAAAAACAAGAGTGAATATAATCACGATAGGTCACCGTACGGGCGGAAATGATGACTCATGACGGACTCCGCTTTATCGGAATTTTTTGACATCCGAACCGGCCGTCCGCCACATTAGTTCCGATGAACGAGAGTGTACTGTATTACCAAATAATGAAAACAAACTCAATATAATTATTTTCTTGAATAGTATTTGTTTTTAAGGTTCACTTTTGAGGCAATGATAACTGTTGTTTATTTTATCTATTTTTCCGATATTAAAGTGTACATGTTGAAACCGATTGAGGAACCAAGTATGTTTTTAGATAGCTCTCATTGTTATGAGAGTAATATAAGTTTTTTTTTTCAACAGTCAAGATTTATTGTGACTGAAGATGACTATAGTGGGAATTCCCACTCACCTTGTACTTTAGCAGATTCAAGCTCCGCTGTATCTTTAGATAGACTTGTAGTAGACTACGGATACAAGCTCCGCACAAGTCATAGTACTTAAAAAATTTTTAATAAAATTACTATCCCTCTTTTATTCAATGTATTATATCCCAATGCAAGTCAAAAGAAACATCAGTAAAGGCTCACTAGGTACCTAGAATCTATGAACCCTCATTACTTTAAACACAAAGAATACTAATTTTCAAGATCAGTTTTTAGTTTAGGCTACTTTTTTGTTGATTTATTAAAAAAAAAAAGGTTTAATTCAATACTGTTACCTAGTAAAGCTCATTCACAGTAACTTGCCTGTGGGCAGGCATTCACAAAAATATGGGTTAGTAATAAGTCGGCGACCTATCCGCGAGAGCGGGAGTGCAGCAGATAGAACAGGTCGTATGAAACACAATGATGCATTGTAGGTCTACCTTCGACCTAAGTTAGCTCACGATGAGCAATGGATTGATACACAATAACGTGCCTGCACCTCTACAGTAATGTTCCTGCAGTGAAAGAGAAACTTAATAAAGCAGTTATCTGCAACTGTAGCTGAGTAATAATCTTGTTGTTTTAAATATTTAATCTCATAAAGCCACAAAACATTTTTAAAAATAGTCCACTATATTAAAAAAGTATTCGGAAGTAAAAATAAATAAATATATGCATAAGCATAGCCATTTTTTATAAAGAAAAACAATTTATAAATTGATTCTAGGATGATTAAATTTATTTCCTTTCAAGTGAGTTTTGTACGCATTATCAAACCAGTTTAGAGTACCAATTGACCCATTTTTTTAAGTTTTCCCCGAAGCACTTATGAGTATAAAATAAAATTACAAGCTTTAATCCACTAAAAGCTAGTTTAAAAAGTCTTAAGACTACTGTAACCACAATAGGTATATGTAAAACAAGAGTAAGGGTTTTTATTTTAAAAGTTAAAATCCTTAATTGAGGGTCTCTAAAATAAGAAAAATTGTGGAACAGTTCACAGCACCCTAGATACTTAAAAAACGTTAAATATTAACTCCAAGCAATCAACTTCTATTTAAAAAAAATTTTGTAAATCGTCAACTGTATTGTTCCAGGATGCATTTTTGTATCGCTGAGCAGCCGAGGTTGGAGTGAGCAGAGCCAGAACATGACTGAGCTGCTGGAGGAGGAGTCACTACTGCCGGTGAAGGAGAGGTTCCGCCGGCTGATCCCGTACATGACATACTACCTCGACCAGGGTCTGGGGGCACCACAGCAGCAATATGTGACAGCGACCCCGCAGCAGCAGTACGAGCAACTGCTCGGGCAACCGGTGGCCAACCAGCTGCAGCCGCAGGCATACTACGTGCCACCGTACCAGCCGCAGCCACAACCGCAACCGCAGCAGCCCAAGTACCAGCTGGTGCCCATCGGCTACCTGGTGGGTGGAGGCTACCGGAGGGTGCCAGTCTACTCTAGACCTGCTCAGAGCAATTACCAGCCGCCCTACACTCCCCAACATCCGTCCGACCTCACGCGCATGATCACTCAGAACTACCTCTCCATCGCCAAGCAAGTGAGCACACAGACCAAGGACCAGAGACCAGCACAGTACACGACCAAACTACACTTCGCTAACGAAAACCAGACTCCCAACCATCAACGGCACAAAACTGCAAAAAATTATTACCAACCGAGGCAACGATCGCAACATGCCCGGAGACAACCTTATGTTCAAAAAAGTTTCAGACCGACGTATGCACCAGTGAAAGATGACACCTATGTTCAACTTCATAACAATTACGAATATAGTTATGAAAATACACAACACATTAAGAGTTATGTTCCTGATCCTGCAGTAATGACTATAACAAAAAGTCAAGAAATCAAGTTCCCAGAAATACAAAATCAACAACATATTCAACAGGTTCAGATTCCAGTGGGAAATCAACACATGCAGTTACCAGTAGAAAATCAACAAGTTCCGATACCGGTTTCTACCACGCTGCCAAAACTACATCCCGACTATGAGCAGACAGTCCCAGCAGTGCCCACTGTCGAACAAAATAACTTACTGGACCTTCTAGCCGGCTATCAACTTAACAAAGCTCTGCCTGAAAAAGTTACACCATCCAATATCGGCTACAGCATAGAAACGCTTACAAACCTCCTGAAACTCTTGCAAAAGGTCAAAGGGCAACCGACCGGAGGATATACTGGGGGTGACATAGATGAAGGGACGTACGACAACGGTGTGAGCCACAACTACTCTCCCTCACAGACGGAGGGTAGCACCCCAGGCCGGGCCGGCGTAGACTACCCGGCATACTCTGAGATACCGGAGACACACTTCACATGCAAGAGCCAACGCTACAAAGGCTTCTTCGGCGACCCAGAGACAAACTGTCAGGTGACTACACAAATGTGTAATAAAACTAACAAACTAAGCACAGTATTATCCCCAAATATTTTGATATGTATGAACGATTGAATCAGTTTTCTTATATTCAACATCAGGGAATTTTCAACTGTAATAAAAATGTATTAGGTGTTTGTGTTTAAAACACAAAAATACCTACCATTAGTTTGGAAAACTTGACAAAATTAAATTTGTTTGCATAAGAACATTGGAAAATACATCGCCACAGACACTGTTCGTATTATGGTGGATGCTCTGTGTAATTTAAAATTCTTAGCTAATCCTTAAAAAGTAGAGGTGAAGGGTTACTAAATGAAAGCTTATGCCTTTGTCTAAAGTTGCCAATGAAAAATCACCATTTATTATTTGTCTTAGCTTAAAATTATGATTTTTCGTAGCAAATTAACATTTGTAGAAAAATGTCTAATTTAAAAGAAGTTTTGAACTCATAACCTGATATACAATCAGCCAATTTTTCTAATATTTAAAGCTGTATCCAATACCTACTGCATTACAGACATAGTTTTATTTTATTTTCAGTAATGTTTTATAAATTAATATGTTATAAATAATTATTAGTTTATCTGTTCATCCCAAGATTTGTTCTATTATTGGAGAAAAGAACACACTATGTTCCCTAAAGCCTCCAAACTGCTACAATCTATAGTTTCAATCTCGAATAAATTAAAATACATTCTCATAACTATTAAAAAAATAACTCTTGATCTTTCTCCTTTTATAACAAGGATTTTATTTAGGACTCTGTTGACCATATATTAATTTATAATGTTTTAAGAATTAAAATCCAAAAAATGGGACCTTCTGTCCTTCTGACCTTCTGAAGTTATTAGATACTTAGATAACTTCATTAACAAATAATGCTTTTAAACCCTTTACTTAAAAGTTTCAATATGATTGGCAACTATGTCCCATAGGGTCTCTTGCAAACTATTAGGATAGTAGTTACTAGCTTTTCTAAGTCATCGATATCGACGTCAGTCAATGGCATCTGCATAAACAAATAGTTGTGAAATAATAATGAAGTTAAAGACTAATGGATTATGAAATCTCTTAGGATGTTGAAAATAGGACTAAGAAGGTTTTATTTAAGATTAGACAGAGTTATGGCGATAATTTTAATTTGATACTAGATATCACCCACCGGTCAAAATTCTATAAAAAGTTAGTTGAGCTGGACTCAATTAGTTTTAAAAAATTTATAATTAAAGCGTGTGTTCTTCCTGATTTGCGAGCATTCGTTATTACAACAGCTGTCTAATGATTCAATCAATTACCATTCTTCCATAAGATAAACATTGAAACTTTGAATGCCTGTGGGGCGTAGCCCTAGGGGACGATGAGAATTATGTCTCCTTATCTACCTTTCGAATGGTATGCTTGTATTTCTCATGTGATGCACACAAGCTGAGATAAAAGGAGGAAAAGAATCATGCTTGTCTTGATATATAGGTTATAAAAGTTTGTGTGTATCTATTGACTAACTATAATGTATAATTTCTTCTGTCCACTCCACTGTATGTTTTGTTCTTTGAATTTGTTGATGACTTTCACTAAAATTGAAAAATCAAATTCCGAACTGAAATGGAAGTAACAAAACTGAATGATCCTGGTGTTGATTTTTCCAGGTCTGGCACTACTGTGACTTGAATGGTGGCCAAGCTTCATTCCTGTGCCCCAACGGTACGATATTCAGCCAAGTCGCATTGACATGTGACTGGTGGTTCAACGTCAAGTGTGAATCCACCTCTCAGCTGTACGTGCTGAACGAACGACTCTACAAATACATCCTGCCGGTGAAACCGAGCTTCCCGGAGGATTACGCCGGACCCCTCGTGGATGAATACCTCACACTCAAGTTCCAAGAAATCGAAGCAAAGAAGCAACAGAACTCAACGACGGAGAAAGCGCCCAACACCCTACAGGTCCTGCTAAATGACGAAGTCAATCAAGCTGTCAAATGAGTAGTCTATGTGTTTGATGTTTCAAATTGCAAAATGCCAAAAATTTTACGGTGTGATAGACTAATTAGGATCGTACGCTAGTTTGAAAGGTGCTCAAAAACATTGAGGAAACCCAAAATAGATGTGCTTAAGTTTTTTATATGGAAGATCAGGATGGAGACCATCTTTGCTTCTAATAATGATGAAAACCTAGGTTTAAAATAAAGCCAAAATTTTTTAAAAATTGATAATAAGTATAAGAAGGGATGTACCCTACAATACTTCTAATTCGTGGCTCAACTATATACAATTTTAGTTAAATTTATTAGGTTTTTAGGTTTGAGTTACTTTTTCACGTGACAAAAATTTAATTTCAACTAGTACAAAAATGTGTTATTAGAATAAGACAATGATATTATAATTTCTGCTACTGCAAATATTAATAATACATCTAATGCCATGTTAATACTTCTTTGTAATAATAACTCATTTATGGACTGCCAAATCATTTCATTTACATATAATTTATTTTCGTTAATAATTTAAATAACTGTTTAACACTGAAATTAGCAGATAGGCTAATTGAGAAAAGAATGAATTTTTAATTTGGTCTTTGCGAGACTTTTCAACAGCAGACTGAATATAGGTTTTGTTTTAGCGATTAATTTCATGTGTACAGAATTTGTGTTAAGTTATAGACTAAGATATAGGTGAATACAGCTTTTATGTAGTGCAATATAGATGATAAGACAATAAATCAATGGCTCAGAATAAAATCCTAAAATAATCTTTTGATTAATATCGGTACCACAATGGATCCAATGATTACTGTAGGCTATTCGAAAATATTTTCTTATAAATAACAATCTTTTCTTCACATTAACGTATTTTCTTTTTATTTAATTGCTTAACTCTCTAATTTTTGTTATGTTTATTGTAAATACCAAATTTAAAACTAATAAAAGAGCCATAAAAAAAAAACTATACTTCTACAGAATTCTTCTTCAAATCGCCCTTTCATTCAACTATAGGGAAGATTCACGTGTTGTTCACCATTCTAAGATTTATATCAAAATAAATGTTCCTCATGTCAATAAACACTCATGTTACAAAAAATCAATAACATCCTTCTTGTAAAATGTAAAATATTTTTTGAAATGGTCATTGTACAGTGAAAATGTATGTTTAATGACTCACAATCATGATGTTCTAGAAACATACAAGGTGACTTTCAAAGACTTAATATATCAGGACTGTTCACTTAAAAACGAGACTAGTGGTCACTTAACTTATGCATTTTTTATGACCACTTTGTGTACTATTGGTTTTAACCAACTTTCCGTTATTCACCTCAGGGATTGGTCCCATGACAGGTGATTACGAGGGCTTCTACAGTATTACTCTCTAATTTTTGTTACAATACTGTTTTCAGCAAGACATTATTAATATTCTTTAGTATGCTAAGACTTAATTTAAGATTGTAATTTTATATGTGTAAATAAATTGTTTTGTAATATATTTTATTTTTATTTCAACTCCTGTAAAACGTAAAACAAATGTTTCTGGTTTTTATTCGCTGCTCGTTCACTGGATACTACACAAAATTTACCTGGAATCGGTCATCAGGCAAAATTCCTTTGCTATTTCACAATAACCCGAACTGCCAATCAATCAAAAAGAACATTATTTTATTCTGTTAAAGTTAAAGTAAAGGAACAGAAATGAACAATACTCATGTTTCTGATTAAAAACATTGCTTCTGTTGACTAAAGGTGTCGGATGATTGCCAAAGGTTAGTTATTTTATTAGATTTAATCAGTGTTATTTACTTTCTGCGTGATCATCCACTCATATTGCCAACTATAAATTCCAAGAACGGAGCCAATCTATTGTTCTGTGGTCTATTGATTGATGATGGAGAAGAGGACTCGTAGTAATTTATTCCTGGTAAGACCCATAATTAGGCCCAATAGCACGTAGGCTAACTGCTAGAATCCACACTAACTCAGTTGGCATAGAAAAAAAGTTAATCTTTTCTAATCTTCACAAATTAAATAAAACTTCAACCAAAGTTGTCGGAAGAAGTAGATGGAAAAATATTATTAAAAAGTGACTCAAGGACAAATTTTATTTTTGTAATATTTTTCTTTTGTTTTGACTAATATATATAAATAAGAGGAGAGATATTTTTACGTGCTTTGTTATATTGTTCAGTGAAAATAACATATTGACAAAGTTTATTGTAACTCACTTCCCTCTGGAAACACGTATATGAATTAAACAAATTGTTATATTGTTCAGTGAAAATAACACATTGACAAAGTTTATTGTAACTTTTTTCTTTTGTTTTGAATAATATATATAAATAAGAGGAGATATTTTTATGTGCTTTGTTATATTGTTCAGTGAAAAAAACATATTGACAAAGTTTATTGTAACTCACTTCCCTTTGGAAACACATAGGCTATATGGATTTATTTTGGCTTCTAAGGACCTCAAAACAAAAAAGTGACATGTGGTCTCTGGCTTTGGTCTTACTGTGACTACTACCTTACTAGCATATTCCCTATAGGCCTATAGAAATTTGTTACAATCGTATCAAAGACAACAAATTTTCAAATTATAAGTATCCAACTAAAATTTATAAGATTAAAAAATTGGATAACTTAAACCAAATAAATGCAAAAACACATTTTTTCGCAAATCAACTTATCAAATTTAAATGGTTTTGTAAATAGAACCCCATTACAAACTATTTTAGGCCTACCTAATATTTTCTTTGGTAGCATTTTATGTAAAAATCTTAAGCACTTATAAGGTTAAATTACATACAACTATAATGACCGATAATCCATATTTTACTGACCTTTTTTGTGGCAAAGAGCTGTTTAAGGACACCATTAGCTTCTTTGAACAATTCCTCAAATTCGGGTAATTTTTCTTCATTCTGTAAAAAGTGAACAAAACCATTAATTTATCTCTCATAAACAGAACCCCTTCCCATGGCCAAAACACTAAAATCACTTAGGTCTTGTAACCAGGGCCGTTACGAGAGGGTACGTCAGCCAAGTCTGAAACTTGGGGCCTGGGCTCGGAGAAGGCCCTGGACAAGCAAGGAATTTTTTATTTATTTCTTCCATTTTTTATTGTTTTTGTTTTAGGCTCTCTAGAAATATTAGTATCAACTTTTAAAAAAATAGAAAATACTGTACTGTTAACGATTCAGCTAATAATGTTTTAATCTCGTCATACTTAAATGTGGTGCTCAATTAATTATTAATGATGTTAGAATCAATTTTAGGTAGTTAACAAATTAAAAAAGAAAGTCAATAAAAGAGTAAGGAAATTGTGTTTTCTTGACAAAGTACAAAGACAAAATTTTAAATTAATGACAAAGTTATAAAATGATAAACATAATGATGAATTTTAGCATGACAGTAAACGGAGAAAAGTAATAAGTTTGGAATTATGCAGGCGGCAAAAAAAAAAAAATAAATAAAATAAAAAAAAATAACTATCATGTGTGTTTACCAATAGTGGTACTTATTAATCAGGAAATACTATTTCTTAAATCTCACCAGCCACAGACAACCTAAATTGGTTTGATTTTTTGTGTTCTTTTGAGCATGGTTCCACAACTGGAATGCCTAGTTTAGAGTTCTAATACTTAAAAAAAAAAAATGCTTGCTGCTCCTCATAAAATTAATTGTTGAAACCTTTATAACCATAGGCCAATGACTTTTAAAGTGGCTCATGCCTCTGCACAAGAGTTCCGCCTGTGTAAGCAACGTTTCCAAACTGTGAAATAGGTAATGTCTCTTAATTTAACATAGGCCTACTATTAATTTTCATAAATGATATAACATATATTATTAAAATCTACTCATTTACAAAAATTATTGTACTAAAAAATTTAGATTTGTGGGGATAAAGGCCCATCATTACACCATTTTGTATTTGACCAAATATAAAATAGCCTATGACTAAATTTTTAAAAATTATTTAAACGCAGTAAGGTTCAAGTTTTGTGGGGTATAGTCTCAGACTGGGAAGCATCCAAAATGCGTTTTTCAGTAGCAATCATGTTTAAAGTTAAAATTATAAATTTTGAGAAAATGTTATATTTAAAATAAGTAACATACCTGCTGAAAAACATCACTACATGTGTGTGGCAAGTGGTCTTGCACCATGCATTCCTTGCAAATATACAATTCACAGTCTTTGCAAAATATGTTTTGGAATAGGCCTTTATGTTTTTTGCACGTGTTTTCCTCAAAGAGTTCATTAGTTTGCTTGTCTTGTATGCTGATTTTTTCGTGTTTTCTGAGAGTCACACTATTGTGAATCTGAAAATACAAAATAAGGTTATTAAAACATTGCTATGCTACGATTCTAGAATATCGTCGTTGCGCCGGCATTACCGCCTAACTGACCAATTCCAAAGTTTACAGAAGGAAGGAAAAACTAACTTGCAGCAACATTAAGCAACCGGCAGGATCGCTTAAGTGATCCCTGCAATACCGCCTAAGTGCCTCTGAAAGGACAGGAGATTTCAATTCATATTTACAGCACTAATTACAGTAATCTAAACTCAACTTTGATAACTCTTAGCCTCAAACAGTTTATTAAAAGAAAATTGAAGCTCTACATGTTGTAAGTTATGAATAGTTAGGTTAAAAACAGAGGACTTCATGCTGCATGACTGCATACAAGCTGAAACTGATCTGTGCTGTTCAGATAGGCGGTACTGCGCGAACTATTCACTTAAGACCTTATTGCTTTCACGCGACTTTAGCACTTCCTGTGGTGATAACGTGAACTTCGACCTTACCAACTGATGGGTCTCTTCAAGACGAAAAAAACAATATGCAAAACTCAATTTGGGAAAAAATGTCACTTAGGCGGTAATGCCGGCACAAAAACGATATAATATATAATTTGGCATTGGCCTAAATGAGAATCACTCCATGTTGAAATTGACTTCTGTTCGAAAGATTTAAGCCAGGATTCATACATTAATACTCAAGAATTAAAAAATTTTGTTTTTGATTTTTGACAATTTTAGCTTGATTTAATGGTGATAAGTAAAATTTATATCATGGCCTTCGTGGATGATGTAGTGATATTGGCTGAAAAATCCGAAGATCTGTGTGCATTAGCTGAGGAGTTTATTCAAGAATGCAAAAAAGTAGGTTTGGAGCTAAATGAAGAAAAAACTAAAATAATTAAATTTGAGCGTAATCCAAACAACAGAGGTGCAAAATTCAATATGGCCAAATACTCAGTGGAATGTGTGGAAAGCTTTAAATACCTAGGAGTAACGGTGAATAGTTCAAACGTGGAGGATAGTGAAATTCAAAGTAAGCTAGCTAATGCCAATAAATGTTTAGGTGCCTGTACAAAGCTCCTTTCATCAAGACTCCTATCATGTTGTACAAAAATAAGAATATATAAGACCATTATTCAGCCAGTGCTATTATATGGAAGTGAGACCTGGGTTCTATCCAAGAAAAATGAAGGGCGCTTAATAGTTTTTGAAAATAAAGTGCTGTGCAAAATATTTGACCCTATAAATGATGAAGGAGAATGGCGTATTAAGAAAAACCGAGAGTTACGTGACCTATATCAGGACCCTGATGTCGTGGCTGTGATAAAAACAAAAAGATTGGGCTGGCTGGGACATGTATTGCGAAGGGAGGAAGGGTCAAGACTGAAAGAAGTGTATACTGCTGTAACAGTTGGAAAACGCCCTCTGGGGAGACCCAAAATGAGATGGTATGACCAAGTACAGAGAGATGTGAGGCAGTGTGGAGGGACAGTGGAGTTAGCGGCAGATAGAGAAACGTGGAAGAGGATGGTCTACGAGGCGAAGAATCGACTGAGATTTGTAGCGCCCCAGCAGTAAGTGAGTAAGTAAGTAAAATTTATTTATATTTCACAGCTTTTCTGAAAATTCAAACAATTTATTTCTTAAACCAGGTCTGAAGTTTCTGAAAACTGTTGATTCACCTTTATTTTAATTTCAATGAAGTGCAATTAATTTCATTGATGAGGAGGAAAAAGTCCATGATAAATATTAAAACTTTAATACCCTAGAGAAAACTCTGAGAAACAGTAGCGTCCCGCCTTATCACCCATTGTCACAGTGTGATCACAGTGCGTCCCGCAGAAGATCACACACACACCACTGTCAATAGGTTTCATACACGCCTATGCTAAGAGAAGTCTATTCACGTTAGTGTATACTATTGACGGTGGTGTGATCTTCTGCGGCGTACATGAAGTACAAGTGACATATGATAGATAAATCAGTAGGTCAAGTGGGGTAAGTGTACACCCCTAATCACATAGTACCACTTTGACTGCAGATTAAAAAACACATGTAAGTGATATAAAAATAAAATTTTATACGATTATTCTTTGGAATGTTTTCTATATGTAGTATTTTTATTTTGTTTAAAATGTTAATTTTGTATTTTTTAGAATTTTTTTTTTTTTTGGTAAAGTGATGTTTGGGGCGTACACTTGCCCTTGAATCTGGTGTAAGTTGTACACCCCCCTCAATGTAGCTTTCCATTGCACATACGTTGATATTATACAAGTGGATTATAGAGAAGAAAATGAGCTTTCTTTTTATTTATTTATTTTTTATTTATTTATCAAAATATCTCCAACGGTCTAGGAGTTATGAACTTTTTTGCGAACCTCCGTATTTTAAATCGGAATACCCAGTTTTTCAAAGAAATTGTTAAGTAAATGAAAACATAGAGATAACACCGTTTCAATTAATTGACAATTAATAGGTCTCAAAGAGCATAAAATTATCTTCCTTTTGATTTTTTATCCATCAAAATATCTTGAAAAACACGGTAGTTAGGAAATTTCTTGTAAACGTCCGCTTGGTAAAGTACCTTGAAACCTTAATGAGTTATTTTTATTCTACCCCTGAAACAAAAAATAAATCTCAATTTTACTAAGAGCAGTTTTTATCTTGCCATTTATACATGAGATAACAGTTTGACATCATCAGTTAATTTATCCATTATAGAGGGAGGGCGTACACTTGCCCCATTGGTAAAAGTACACAGGTCCCAACAGCGATGTAACACAGGGTAAGTGTACGTAGTGATGTGGGCCGGGCAAATGCCCAGTGGGCGGGTCGTTTATAAATGGGCATTTGCCCGGGCATTTGTCCAAAGCGATTTTAAGCGCCCAAAAACTGGGCGTTTATAAAAAGTTCAGTTTAAGGTGCAATACAATAAAACCTGTAATATTTTCAGTGTGGTATTTTAAATAAATATTTTTCTAAATCGTTATATAAAATCTTATTTACTGATTGAGCAGGTTTCTACTCTGTAATTCATAAATATGTGCACAAGATAAATTTATAATGACTAATTAATTAAATTTAAAGTTAAGTATTAAGGTTTTGTTAGTAAAACAAGTGCTTTTTAACCACTACGTAAATTCCCTAACATAAAAAGGCACCTATAAAATTATTTTTATTCATATACAGGGTGGAAAAGAAGTCTGGAGACGATTTAATATTTTAAAAAGTATTTAAGTAACAAAACTAAAACGTTGCATATTGATTTTGTGTGACTAAGACTACTTCCTAAAGTACTTAGTGTCCTTGGATCTCGAAGGAGGGACGGTCCACAAGGAGTAAGAAGAAAATCTTAAATGAAAGCATATGTCAATATGTACATCAAATTAAAGGTCTTTGGGACTGGAGAACAAGCCGCAAACCCGATCTCAAAAGAATGACCGAGTAAAAAATAGCAGGTGATCAAACTTTGTGTTAAAATCATATTGCTGAAAACAAAAAAATGCAATAACTCCCAATCCACTCTACCTTTTGAGGTCGGGTTTGTGGCAAATTGCTCAGAATACAATGTACTTTAAAATGATGTATCATATGACGTAGCCTATTGCAGTTTTCCTGACGACCTCCACTAGGGACGTCTCTAAAGAAAGTCTTGTGGGAAAATGCATTGGCCTACATCATATGATACATCATTTTAAAGGGCTTTGCATTCTAAGCAATTTGCCACAAACCCAAAAGGAACCAAATTACTACCTTACAACCGTTAAGTTAAGACTGATTCATTGTGTGTTTAATAAACAAATGTAAATTAATTCTATTACATTAGCCAGATTTTTTAAATAAAAATAAACCTATGAAGTTATTTTCAGTCTAAATTATTTCCTCTTGTTGACAAAAGAAAAGTGTTGACTCTCTAGTACTGACTTCCTACCAATATAATTAAAATTATACAAGTAATAATTTTTTTTTAATATAGGCTATTATGTAAATATCTAATGTAGAGGTTTAAAAAGTTGACTAGAAGAGTAGTGTTCAATTTAATTTCCATTAATCAGGTTTATTAGCCTTTAACTGGATAAACGCCCGGCACTTATGGATTTTGGGCGGTTATTTGGGCAAATGCCCTGGGCATTTGCCCTGAGATTTAAACGCCAGGGCGTTTTACATCACTAAGTGTACGCCTCAATAATGAGTCAGATCACCAATTTTAAAATAATTACCTTAATATTTGAATTTTTAGTCCTAAATTTTCCGAGCCGCACTTGCGTTTAGAGTAGAAACTTAAGATGTTTTTAAACTCATCAAAACACAGTAATTATAACAAGATAATTTTTTAGTGATTATAATTTGAAAGAACATAGTTTGAAATACCTTTGGCTGTTTTGAATTTTTTTTTATAATAAACCGATTTTTTATTAGCTGGGGGGAGTCCACTTGCCCCGGGCGTACACTTACCCCACTTGACCTTATTACCATTCTTCTCAACTAAGTATGAAACATTTTATAACTGAGGGTTATGTTTAAGTTTTGGTAAAGTGTTTTTGCAACACTGTAAATCCAGCTGAATAATAACAACATCGATTGCAGCGAATCTGGCAACATACGTACACAAACTTTCCAAGTTTTGGTATCAAACAAAAAGCATTGAATGAGAAGTCTATTCAGGTTAATGTACACAGTCAATGATCCCGCTAATCCGAACTAATTGGGACAGTACCCTGTTCAGTTCCGTGAATTTTTGGATTAAGCACATACTATAAATATTATAATTAAAATATTTAAATAATGCGTAAATTACTTTATATTTAATGTAAGTATAATAGAATCATTTAGTTTATAGGATATTTTGCTGACTTATGTTTTTGTTTAATAATGTTTTTGAAATTTACAAACAGCGTATATTTTGGCAGTAAAACATTCACGATATATAAAATTAATCGTGGAGCCATATACTAAGGCTAACTCTCAGCTCTTAGAAATTGTTCCGTGAACAGGTGCACGGACGGCCAGCAGGAAGTTCATTGTCCGTCGACCACTGCCCCTAAGACAGAATTAAAAAAATAGATCCCCCTCCCGCACCCCATACCTATCATATCTCTCTTTTCCTTATTCCAAAGAGTAATTGGGTCATTGGACTTTGCGCTATATTGACAATCAGTGTTTTGGAGAAGGCCAGGATTGCGGAGTTCAATTTTGTTAGCTTTATGAACTGTTGGCGCTGATTTATTATTATTTCTTAAGTGTTGACTGTACGAATTAAATATCCCTTCTTTAATTTATGCCATATACACCAGTTGGTAATAGCTCAACATTAACTATGTTTAATACACAAAGTCCTTGTTAGTTTATGTTTGTTTTTGGTTTTAATTAGAGTCGATCAACATATTTTACTACATTATTACCTAATGTGAATAGTTAACTTTTACTGTGGCAAAAATTAACGTTTTTGCATAAAAAATACCACGTTTTCTCGATTTTTCATCTTTAGTAGTTGGCGTTTTTCCGACGGGACGTATTTGAACTAAGCGGATTTTTCGATACACAAGGTTTGGATTAGCGGGATTCTACTGTAGTAAAATAGGCAAAACTCTTATTCTCTCAATGACAGTACTAGTACCTAATATTACAAAAACATAGCGCCTATAGGGCTGTTCAATATAGGGAATTTTGCTAAAAATGCCCTTAAATATTTAACAGGGAATGCCTTCTTAATATACTTTTAAACTGACTTAACTTACATTACTGAAGCAGGTGCTACATAGGTCTGTCTCACATTGACGACACGAGCAATCGGCAACTCTCTCATTGCATTCATTGCAATGCACTGAAACAAAATTATATTGTATTGTACGGTATAGATGCTTAAACAAAAAAAACTATAAAGCCAATATCACACACACATATGCATGTTTTCTAAAACTTTTGTACATTGACATCCAATACTTTCAGATCAGCATTATAATGTGTGATAAGCACTAAATTTATCAAAACTAGATATTGTTCACTGTTTGAAATTCCACCGAAAAATATTTTATAACTGAAACATCTGTTCTTCCTTGTTTGCTAGCATTTGTTATGACAACAACTGTCCAATGATTCAATTGATTAGGCCTACCATTACTCGATAAGTTTAGCATTGAAATTGTGAAAGCCAGGAGGGTGTAGCCCTGGAGGCCGATGTGAATTATAATGGGCTTCTGCTCATCCTACAACACACACAGGCTGAGAAAATTGGCAGAAAAAACATGCTTGCCTATCAATATATATAAGTTTTTTTTTTTTTTTTTTTTTTTTTACAGTGTATTTTCAGAAACATTTTGATTGTTTACTTAGACGTAAACCCAAGAGGCCTAATAAAATCGTTCTATTATGTTCATCAAAATCAGAAATAAGTAGACTACACCAAAAGCTATCCATTTTGTAGGCCTATTGAATAAATGGTTTACATGTCCAAAACAGTTTTTCAAGATTTTTCAATGGCCTACATAGGTATTGTAATGTTCATGGTTGGCTTTGAAGTGTTGGTATTATTGGTAAGGCAGAACGTACGGTAGTGACAGCATTTGACCACTTTTGTATGTTGCAATGTTTGTGTTCTGGTGTGCAAGTTTTAATAGCATACCCAAGCGGAATGAACAAAATTTTTCATAGAAAATATATGTTTTTAGTTGAGTGGCAACTGTCAAAGTACGTCCTGACTCAGATTTCCTAATAGGCCCGGGCCTAGAGCACAGTACTTCTAGTCTGAAAATTTGAAGAAGACATACCTGAATATTTGTCAACCACGTTCTTATTCTTTGAACAAAATTTGATAAGGTTATCTCCAGTTCTTTGTTTGTATCTTTTTAGAGTTACTTGGCCTACAGCGTATACATTCAAAGGAAATTCTTCCCGTAGAGACAAGATTTCTGATTTCTTCGTGTTTCTAGGGTCAAAGCTGAAAAAGATTACAACTTTTAAATTATTTATAAGGATGAATTTGATTTAAAAACAAAGTATACACATTTTTTAACTGCCCTCCAAGCAAAATAGAAAATTAACTAGGGCTACAAAATAATATTATGAGCAAATATCTAGATTATGGATACAGACCAACAATGGGATGATGATGTTTTCTTTTTTAATTTCTTAAATCATATTTCCATTAAATATGTATTTGCTACACCATAATGGTGTGGGCAGTAAACCAGGTTTACTATTACCTCACTTAATGTCTGTGTAAGAATTTGAGTCTGGATAAATACAAAGCTAGAGGTCTAAAGATGATGCAATTTGGTAGGTCTAAGAAGATCCTAAACTACGATAAATCAAGTTTTTGTTTTATTTTGAGGGTAGTTCATCTTCAAAATTACACCCCTAAAAATGTGTAAATCTCCATTTATTTTTCAAATTAGCTTAAACGCTTTGGTTGAACTATTGTGGTTTATTGAAAATAAAATACTAAAATCAGATGATACCACTCTTATCACATATATATTTACGTATATATCAATTTGAATGAACGGTGTTTTTGGCTTCTAGGGACCTCAAAACAAAACACCCCCCGCGCAACATACCTGCGTACTCAGGGAATTTCCAATGGAATTTTGGTATATTTTCTATTTCACCATAAAATTTATGGGGATGAGAGTGTAGGTTTGCTGCCATGTGGGTTTTGTTGGTAAACATAAGATAAACCCTACCTAGTGACTGTACAAACCAAATTTTATCAGGTTATTATGTTCTTTTTATTTTCCCCGTAAACCCCTAGGGGTGAGTACGTAGGAGTGCTGCCAAATGGGTTTTGTGAGCAAATATAAATTAAACGCTTCCTAATGAATGTACATACCAAATTTTATCAAGATATGTCAATAAATAAGCAAGATAGAAGGTTTTGTTGATTTCCCATGAAAGAATAACGTGGAAAACATGGTTTATGGAGTTTCTCCACAACCATTTAAAGTAGGTAAAAAATACTAGATGGTTTGTTTTTTTAGGCTAAATGGTTTAAGCTAAAATTGTTGAACTTAATAAATAAAAGTAAAAAAGCCAAAACCCCATTTTTTACCTTTTTAAACCCCATAAAACCCCGTTCCCATTGTAAGATCATTCTGGTTCGTGAACTCATTCATGTAGATGCTGGCTTACACCCCTGTACCAAATTTCATCAAAATTGGAGGTTTCGTTCTAAATTATCGTGTTCACGAACACATGTATATATATATATATATATATTTATATATATATATATATATATATATATATATATATATATATATGTAAATATTAAGAAACAACCTGTGTACCCTTTAAACATATTATTTTACACACGACACGTGTTTCGACACTTTAGGTCATCTTCACGGTGTACAAGTATAACCTATATATAATTGATATATATATATCAATTTGAACGAACAGTGTTTTTGGCTTCTAGGAACCTCAAAACGAAAAAGTATCATGATATTGGGCTTAGGGCTTACCGTGCCTACTACCGCAATAGCGTACTTCCTATAGGGAAATTCGCTAAAAATTAGGAAACACTATTCTGTAAATAGCTTCTGAAATAAACTGCAGGGAGACCAGGGATATATCATGCAAAATTACACTCACAATTTCTTTGACTCCGACAGTGTGTTGCAAACTGGACATGTTATGGGGGTTTTGTTCTGAAGAGCAGAAGTAAGACATCCTTCACAAGTCGAATGCCCACAGTGAAGGATATGAGGACACTTTGCTCCATATGGATTTGTAGGTTCTATAAAAAACAACATACCTTTGTTTATACAACTGCTAAGATAAACCTGTAAGTCCATGATGGCCTACAGTGTAGAACCTCGATTTACCGTCACTCTACTAATTGCCACTCCTCTCTGTTATCTGGCACAGCATAAAAGCACATTTTTAAACCAGTACTTACAATCAAATGTAGGCCTAATTGTGCCAAAAGAGTATAGCCTAAGCCATTTATTAGGCCTATTGAACACTATGTCAATGACCATGAGTTCAACTAATTATGTAGGCCTACAATTATATACAGTACATAGTTAAATATCTTCAAAAAAAAGCTTTTAAAACTGCTTAATTTACAGATTTCTAATGACATATCTGGCTATTCTTTTAACCATCAGTCTCAGGTATCAGTTCAAATACGAAGGTTAAAGGGTTGTACTGATCAAGGCCTACTGTATATTATCTCAATTTATTAATTTTTTATAAAAGTTTACAAACAATAAAACTTTCCGTAACCAATGAAATTAGGTTAAGAATATTTGAGGGATTTTAGGAGCAACATAAATGGGCACCTAGAAATATAAAATAGGAATATTGAGGTTGGTCTAACAATAATGGTAGACCCAATGCCTTTAGAAGACCGGCATTTACTGGGACAGTTTTTCTCTAAATATACATGACTACTTAGTGTTTCTAAGTTGGCTGAACAGGTGTTCTGAACAAAAAATAATACAGATCAGATAAATATTTGTAATTTAGCACAAGGGAACTTACAAAATTTATGTATTGTGGAATGTCACTAAATGTCAGTTATTTTTCTGCTTGTTTGTGTGATTTTTTTACAGTATGACAGAGTACCATATTTTTGTTATAACACCAACGGTATAGAATACATTGATAAAACGTTTATGTAGCTGCTCGCTTTAACCGGGGTTTTAAATTAAGTTGTTACCAAACCTAAGCTTGGTACCAAGAGAATCATTTAAACGATCTAATATGGGATGATTCGGTATTGGATTTCATACAATGATTTTAATTTATGTATGACGGTCTTTCAACTTAAAATGATTAATTTAGCTTACCGTACTATAAATAGGCTAGTACCAAAACTTTTACAATGTTGTTAAACATGGCAGTTTAAAATAGATCTAGGCCTACTCATGTCAATTTATCGACAAACCAACCGATTTATCGATCAAGGCCTACTTTAAATTTTGCCAAATAAACAAATAGTATGGCAGTAAATAAATATTGTGCGAACAAGTTGGTTTAAGGACGAAACTTCGTTATCCGACTCCGCCGTTATTATCGATGTGGAAATTTTGATATTGTGATTAGGGCTATTTGACAACTTAATTGTAATCGTTTGAATTAAGATATGCGTAGTACAATCATGTGGTAATGTATTTATACTGTGTAATTCAATTCAATTCAAAATGTCTTTATTCATTTGTAGTTTACATACATACATGAATAGTGTTAAATAGTTATAAAAATGACTTAGCCTAAATCTCAGAATTTAACAAAATAGTTCAAAATTATAACTCTTCAAAAGAATACATAGCTTTGTTGATAAGGTACTGCTTAAGTTTGATTTTGAATTTCTTACTTGAGACCTCATCCGTAATATCATTTGGTATTTTATTGTAGAATTTTGAACCAGCGTATGTAGGTTTTTTCTTAAAAAGTTGTAAATTGTGGGCGCTTATGGCTAGGCATCCCCGATTTCTGGTATTATGTTCATGATTGTTACCAACCAGTTCCATATCCTGAAATATATTTCTTATAGATAAAACTGTATCAAAAACATACATTCCATAAACTGTCATTATTTGTTCCGATTTGAAATGATCCTTTACTGAAGTTCTGGGCTTTAAATTACAAATTATTCTTAGGTCTATTGCTTTTTTTTGCATTATCAAAATGGCATTTAAATTATTGGTTGTTGTTGCACCATACAATGATATTCCAAAGGATATCACTGAATGGATGTAAGAAAAATAAATAACTTTAAGAGTTTCTTTATCACAATAATTTTTTAACCTAATTAATGCGTAGAGGCCAGAGGAAATTTTAGTTAGTAATGTTTCAACGTGACGGTTCCATTTGAGTGTGTTTTCTATTTCTAATCCTAAAAATTTAATGCTGTCTTTGACTTCAATTTTTTGGTTGAGGATGGTAACATTAGGTAGAGTTACATTTTGAACTGATCAAGTTTAAAATTTTACAATATTGGTTTTTTCTAGATTCAATAGTAAATTATTTGAATTAAAGAAGCTATTTAAAATTTGTAGGTCAGAATTAATTTTAACTTCTAATTCATCGAGTGTTGAAGCTGTGATTTTCAAATTAGTATCGTCAGCATATAGGCACAGTTTACTCAAATCACTAAGCTGCGGGAAGTCTCTTAAATAGCAAATAAATAAAAGGGGTCCTAAAATGGGTGTACCTACTCATAATAACAATCTAACCTAACAATAGGCCTAACCGTAACCCTCCATTACTTTTATTGGCAGCGATGTTTACAACAACAAAATCAATGGTGTTTGGAAACATTTTAAAGGCATATTCCTTCAAAACAATAGCAAAAAACCCCTTTCTAATTCGAAGCCAAGCCTATTTGGCAGCGGTTGAGTGACGCCATTTTAAATCTAATGAAATCTGCTTCTTCTAAAAATTAAGTAAGTTAACACCTACACAATAATCTTTACATTTTGTAGTTTATCTTGTGTTGTTCTTCAATAGTGTTACAGGTTACATTAGGCCTAGCTAAAATTTGTCTAGGGCCTAGGTCTACTTGTTTGTTTTTATCACTTAGGCCTAATTCTTACTTCTTTGCAATGTATTTGTTTTATTGTCAAAAGGTAAACTTATGTTTTATTATATTAGAACAATACTACATCATGTAATAACATCGTACCTAATCGTTATCTAGGCCTAGTAATTGTATCATTGATAGAATAGCAATATTAGCGCAATATCGAAATTTCCACAACAACAATAATGATGGAGTAGTATAGCAAAGTTTCACCGGTTTAAGAGTAGTCCTATTCTAGAGATAGGCTAATTTAATTGCCGTGCCCATTACAGCCAGGCATGGCCCTTAAACCTTTGCTGAACATTAGGTGATTTTACATCCTACCTTAAGTAGGACGCTATTGTCAGGCATGATAGGCTACAAAATATTAGGTTCAATTACTAAGACAATTCGCTATCACCAGGATAAAATGTACAGCCTATGCTAAGTTTACCTTTAAAATAAAAACTCAAACTGCATATGACGCAGCGAGGTTCGTCCTTGTCCTTGGGTGAGAATTTTTGACTAGCCATCATGTCTTTCTATGTATCACGAAATAAAAAAGAGAAAGGTGTAAGCTAACATCTCTTGACCACAAACAGGCCAATCTTAGAAATAAACTAAATTCAGGAATGAAAAAGAATCTCAAAGCAATGCCCAAAACAATGTTGTGCTGCAATTGCGTGCCGGTTCTTTCTTGGCTTAGGGCTTAGATACTTTGTTCTTTTCCTTTTCAGTCTTTTACTTTTTCTTATCAATTTTTTTCTTGTTAAACCCGGCTGGCACACTTTTACCATCGAACCATGAGTATGAAGCCTAACCAACTTGGTTAAACCAAGGAGGTTATATTCTAATACTGGAGGTAACACTGATAGGTTAATTTTGGCGAAAAAGCGCGCCGGTGATTTTGTTTGGTTGGCAATCCTGAAGTACCGTTTTGTCGTTCTTTGAACGGTAGCTAAAAGATATTCGAATCAACGAAATGGTTCGAATCTTCTGGGAACAATGAACGAATGAATAGGTACGCTAACCGGCAAACGGTAAAGGAATCAAGAGTCTTGAATAATAATTACGTGTGTGTTTCTAATTTCCTTGAATGTAACCAATTTTGAATTTGATTAGTTTGGTATTTAACAGAATAAGGGATTTTTATTTGATTTGTAGTTGTCAATAGTGGTTTCATAAATAGCCCAAGAAATATAATCATAATTAATAACTTATTTAGGCCACAAATTTTATGTTCTGAAATTTTATTTTATTGGGACTTTTCTGAAATGTAACTTATATGATAGTTAATTATAATTGACACCTAGTAGAATTGGAGGAGAATTTTCTTTTAATACAAAAACTATCCTCTATATTATCTGCAATTAAAATAGTTTAATTTATTAAAATAGTTTTATCTTATTAAAAAAATAAAAATAAACATGTTTTCCATAACTTGAAACTAATTACCAAATTTCTAAGATAAATTTTTATACATAAAATTTATTTTCTGTTTTTGTTTGTTTTCCCCTTTTAATGCATATTTGCTTACCAATAATTGCTCATTAAAACCGATTCACCAGGCAATTGATTCACAATTCATTTGACTCCCTTAGCTGACTCGTTCATTTCGGCAAACAGTTCAAATTGGTACTTCAGGATTGCCAACCAAACAAAATCAGCGGCTCGCTTTTTTAGCATTGTGTGTTACCTCCAGTATAAGAATATAACCTCCTTGGGTTAAACCAAGTAAATAGCAAAGTCTGTAGAGGAAATAGCATAACTTCTTCCTAAGGTCAGCTGAATAGCTTTTTTGTGTTCCTGATAAGTTATGAAGCGTCAAAACTAAAACGGAAGTCAAGTTACATTATAATATTTACCATTACACAGCTGGTTGGAAAAGTACGGAAGCCCTGAAGGGCCAAAGAGTAAGCGATCATTTTTTACACCGCCGTGTTTCAAATACGGCGAGCCGTGTTTCAAAGACGGCGAGCCGTGTTTATAAGACGGCGAGCCGTGTTTATAAGATGGCGAGCCGTCTTTAAAAGTCGGCGAGCCGTGTTCGAAAGTCGGCGAGCCGCGTTTGAAAGTCGGCGAGAAGTATATGAAATTCGGCGAGCATTTTGATAAATTAACTAAGACTAATAATTAAAAGCTTTTTTATTGACTCTTACACGAATTTTCATCCTCTTATAAAATTGAAAATAACCAAAACAATCAAATCTCTGGAGCAAAAATAGTCTGTGCATTTGTTATGATGACCATAACCAAACAGTTTTCTTTGTTTTTGGGACCTCTGATTTCATAGAAATCTGGCATGAAAGTTGGAATATTTTTTAATTAGTTTGCAAATGAGATTATATCTAGTCATATAACTAATATAATATCAGATATCTAATTATTACTCTTAATTACTTTATCAAAATACTCGCCGAATTTCAAATACATCTCGCCGACTTTAAAACACGGCTCGCCGACCTTCAAACACGGCTCGCCGACTTTCAAACACGGCTCGCCGACTTTCTAACATGGCTCGCCCACTTTTAAACGCGGCTCGCCGTCTTTGAAACACGGCTCGCCGCCTTCGAAACACGGCTCGCCGTCTTCTAAACACGGCTTGCCGCCTTCCAAACACGGCTCGCCGCCTTCCAAACGCCGCTCGCCGACTTACAAACGCGGCTCGCCGACTTTCAAAAGCGGCTCGCCGTCTTTCAAACTCGGCTCGCCGTCTTTTAAACACGGCGGTGTAAAAAATTATCGCTTACTCTTTGGCCCTTCAGGGATTCCGTAGAAAAGAGAATTAAACAGTCTTGTCACGGGTACGATATTTATCGTAACAGCACCATATTACCATTGACTTTGGATCCTAGTCAATGATATTACCATTGACTAAATGATATTACTCTATTTTACATTTGGATTATTAGTTAATAACAAACCATTAGGTAATGACCAAATTAACAATTATCAAGCAAGTTAAATCCTAAATCATATATTTTACATTAGTTTGTTTTGAAATTCCTTATTTCAGTAATAATTGAGACAAAAAGTCTCCTACACAAACGAAAACGATTGTTGTTTCCTACAGCGTTGTCAACACTTGCGGGTAACAAAGAGTAAAATGTTGGTTTTGAACACTTTTTCAACCAACAAAAACTCTGTGGCGACATCCACGGATGTCGCAGAAACTGACACCATTGCTCTTATGGGATGTAGCTCACCTGGCGCTGTCATCTTGCAGTCACCTGAGGTCGGTTTTCCACCAACCTCCTAAAATTGTTCTCGTGCGTTGGAAATTGTTTGTCTCAACTAACTATTACTTAAATAAGGAATTTCAAAGCAAACTAGTTTTGAATTTATGGGTTTAAATTTACCTTGATTGATAATTTGTAATTTGGTAATTACCTGATGGTTTGTTATCAACTAATAATCCAAATTTAAAATAGAGTAATATATGGTGTCGTTACGATTAATATCGTGTACCCGTGGCAAGACTGCTTCATTCTCTTTTTCAATCAGCTGTGTAATGGTAAATATCAAGGAGGTTCCTTGGTAAATATTATAACCAAGGAGGTTATATTCTAATACTGGAGGTAACACACAATGCTAAAAAAGCGAGCCGCTGATTTTGTTTGGTTGGCAATCCTGAAGTACCAATTTGAACTGTTTGCCGAAATGAACGAGTCAGCTAAGGGAGTCAAATGAATTGTGAATCAATTGCCTGGTGAATCGGTTTTAATGGGCAATTATTGGTAAGCAAATATGGAAATATGCATTAAAAGGGGAAAACAAACAAAAACAGAAAATAAATTATATATAAGTATAAAAATTTATTTTGGAAATTTAGTAATCAGTTTCAAGTTATGGAAACATGTTTATTTTTATTTTTTTAATTAGTTAATTTACTTGATGATTTTGTACCGCATTAAAATTTGTATAATATGCAAGACGAGAGAATAAATTTTTTTCGTGGTATACCTTTGTGAGTACAGAAATAGTACGGAATTTTGCAAGTTAATGTAACCATTTCTAAGATCTAACATATATCTAAGATAAGGTATAAATAAGTTATTAGTTCTAATTATAATTCTTGAACTATTTATAAAACAACAAAATTCACATCTACAAATTAAATCAATATCTCTTATTCTGTAAAATACCAAACGAACAAAATTGTTTAAATTCATGTAAGTTAGAATTGAAGACACACGTTATTATTATTCCAGAGTCTAGATTCCTAATTATTGGTTAGCCGTACCGTACCAATTCATCGTTCATCGTTCCCTGAAGATTCGAACCATTTCGTTGATTCGAATATCTTTTAGCTACCGTTCAAAGAACGACAAAACGGTACTTCAGGATTGCCAACCAAACAAAATCACCGGCTCGCTTTTTCGCCAAAATTAACCTATCAGTGCTACCTCCAGTATTATAATATAACCTCCTTGATTATAACGTAACACGACTTCCGTTTTAGTTTAGACGCTTCATATCCGGAACACAAAAAAAAAGCTATTCAGCTGACCTGGGAAGAAGTTATGCTTCAGACCTTGTACTAAAATAAGGAATTTCTAAGTAAACTATAGTGTAGAATTTATGGTTGTATATTTACCTTGATTGATAATTTTTAATTTGATAACTATCTAATGGTTTGTTATAGTTCAAATGTTCAGAGTAATATGTTGTCGTTATATGATAAATATTGTACCCGTAGAAACACTGTTTCATTTATTTACTTTTTCAATGAGCTGTGTAATGGTAACTACTATAACGTAACTTGACATCCATTTTAGTTTTACACTTCATATCCGGAACACAAAAAAAAATAGTTATACAGCAGACCTTCAGAATTCAGTTATGCTTTTAACTGATTGCTGTTTATAGTTGGGCATAACAGTGGCGGGGTTAAGGGGTCTTTCTTTAGCCCCCTGCCTTGGGGACCAATGTGGGGCGTCGGCCACGGGGGGGGGGGGGGGGGTCGGTGCATGAGTCAGGAGCAGGCCGGTGGGGCACCAGCAAACCAGCGCACGTTTTTCCGATATTTTTCAATGTAAAGTATTTTGTGTCTGCCATACGCACTGCAAAATAAAACCACCACACCTGAACACATTTGTTTCTTTAAATGATATTTTCTTTAAAGCCCTTTTATGGTAGTTCAACTATATACACCGCTGTCATTATTTTAGCGTCTCTAGGTAGACCCTCTCCTCTGTCGGTGGGGCGCCATTTCTGCGGTTTATAGCGTCCCTCCGTGTGTGTATGCCGACGCTGAGTCGTCTTAGTGATGAGGTAGAGAGGGGGCGTGACGTATTCCATCTTCAAATTTGAGTAGGAGTGGTGGATGCGAAGGGGGATTAAAACTAAAACTAGATGTTGTATTTGATGTTTTGTTGCAATGCGGGGCATACTTTACATGTCACATCACGAAATCAAGAACAACAGACAGTGCAGGGCAAAACACAATGCTACACATGTGTGATAAACCCTTTGTGATGACTACCTACCTATTGATTCAAACGTGATCACTTAATTAAGATTCATATGATAAATAAAGTACTTAGTTCTAAGAGGTGCCGGCTCGCTCACTGACTCACTCATTCTGCACTACTCCAACTTCTCGACTATATAGCTAGAGTGCTGAAATTTGGTATACTCCTCTTTTTAGGCTTAAAATAGTTAAGTCTGATTTTCCTACTCATTTAGGCCTACTATGCAGGTGTGTCATGGTGCCGGAACGACGTTCCGGCACTGGTTTTGGTCGGAAGTGGAATTTTAATAAAAATTGTTACGGTATAACAAATTTAATTGTAAATAAAGAAATATCTTTCCACGCAGACAAAACATAATGCTGTACTAAACATTCTTAAAATAATTTTGCATTAAATAATAAAATAGTTATTTGTGCTTCTAGGGACTAAAGAACGATTTTTTCTCCCTGAGGAAGAAATGTACTTCAGTCCCTTGATGCACACAACATTTTTCTTCCACCTACACGAATAACATTTAGGCCTAATAAGCCTACCATAATATGTATTATATAATATATATTATATAAATTAACTTTACCTTCATATGATCACCTTGCTCCGTCAAGCTGGATCAGTCACATCAACATAAAACACACAAGGTAGGCTATATCATTTTTAAAGAACACGAAAAACAAAATAGAATTTAAACCTAGTTTTACACAATTATGTTTTGGATTTCTTAGGTTAATAGCCTACTCAAGCGAAATGTAAACAAACACGTACACTTCTGACCATTCTGTCAGCAGTGAGCAGCAGCTACAGCTACTATTAGTAAACAAAGAGTAACGAAACAAATAGAAATACCAGCTGACTGTGGCTCATGTTCTTTTTAATTTCTCTTATAATGTTATTCTTATGTAACTACCTTTAGCTCCGTGGTAAAAAAAGTTGAGTTTTCCCTAGGTAGAAAAATTAAGTATTCAAGTCACATGGGAAAAAACTATATCTTTAGTACTCTATTCCAAAGAGTAAAATACGGCTTTAGATAGTCGGTGGAGGATAATTTAGCTACCCATTATGAGAATAAATATAACATAACTGTTATTATTGCACGCAGGCGATTGGTGGGAGGGACATGGAGAGTGAAGCCAAAACTGATGCACTGGCTTTACGTCTCTGTGGTCAGACCTGCCATTACCTATGGTTCGCTTGTATGGTGGCCCAAGATGGACTCGGGGGTGGCGGTGAGGGGATTGGCGGGAGTTCAAAGACTCGCCTGTCTCCTCATCACAGGAGCTCTGAGTTCCAGTCTTGGGACTTCCCTGGACTGTCTTCTCAACTTGTTGCCGATTGATCTTTTCATCAAAACCACGGCAAGGAAAGCTGCTCATTGACTCAAATGTGAAAATCTTTGGATAGACACTGGAGAACTCCGGGGTCACTCTCGGATCACTCTGACTGTACAGGGGAATGTTTTGGACATGCCCTCGGACTACATGTCGGTCAAATATGCCTTCGGTAAGTCATTCAGGGTCCTCCTTCGAGGGAGGATTGGCTGTCTAGAGAAACCCTCTTCCACCTGCGGATCTGGAATGGTTCACCGATGGGTCCAAGGTGAGAGGAGGAACAGGAGCTGGAGTACATGGGGTGCAAGTGGGGGTAGGGATTCGTCTCCCTATGGGGGTGCATCCCACGGTGTTTCAAGCGGAGGTTGCTGCGATAATGGAGTGCGCCAGAGTAAACCTGGTGCAAGGTGTCAGGGACAGGAGCATTTCCATTTTCTCAGACAGCCAGGCAGCTCTAAGGGCTCTGGACTCCTGCGAGTTCAGGTCAAAGATCGTCTGGGACTGCTTCACCACAGTATCTGCGCTAGGTAGATGTAACAGCGTGACACTCTGTTGGGTCCCTGGTCATACAGGGATACCTGAGAATGAGGCTGCGGACGCCCTTGGCAATGCAGCTTCATCCTCAGAATTTACTGGTCCGGAGCCTTTCTGTGCTGTCTCTCGTGAGTATGCATGCCAAGCAGTCATGTCATGGGCGAGGGAGGAGCATCGTAAGGTCTGGTTCAGACTTCCTCAATTGAGGGTAAGTAAGCTCATGATTCACTCTCCATCTCAGAAAATTGCCTCCAGTATTCTGCAGCTGGAGAGGGGGCATATCAGACAGGTAACAGGGCTTATAACAGGACATTGTTCTTTGAGGAAGCACCTGCAGCGCTTGGGTCTCTACAATGGTGACCCAGTATGCAGGAGGTGTGGGCAGTCAGAAGAAACTGCAGATCACTTGCTGTTTGACTGTGGGGAGCTGGAAGAGGCTAGAGAGAGGGCCCTTGGTGGCCTATGGAGGGGCACTTTCCTTCCTCAAGAGGAGCTTGTCTGCAGCATACAGAAGTTTATCAGGTTTCTAAACTGGGATGAGCTCTGAAACATACATTAGGGGAGCGCAAAAAGCCTTTGCGGCTGACGCGCCTTTGGATTAGGTCCGCCCCATTGAATGAATGAATGAATGAAACATAACTGTTGCCTAAATCTGCTGAACTACACCATTTAAACATGAGTAGACAGAATGCGAGTTATCTAAAGACGGGGAATCAGGAATGTCTTTGAAATTAGCAATTTTGCCGCACGGACTAGGAGCGCAGATGTCGTGTTCTCAGTGATGTCTAGACTAAATCTAACGAAGTTCTGTGCAACAACTCAAGATAATTTAACAGTTAAAATTACTTAATTGTTTACTTTTTTAGCTCTTGCAATATATGTAACTAAAATTATGTAATTGAAAAATTTTATGGTAAAAATGGGAAACCCCCATTTGAAACCGCATAAAACCCAATACATGGTAAATGTAAGATGGAGTTTCAAACAATGCAGGATCCTCTGTATAAAAAAGGTACAATAAATAAAATGATCACAACTGCTTTATTTGTTTTCATCTATTTCCATTGTGTTATTAACTAACTTGATTTCCTTTCTTGCTACTATTTCTTTTCCAACATTTTGATTCAATGATGATTCTGCACCATTTCCAAGTACTTCGGCGTCCACAGGACTTGATGGTCTACTTTTCAAAATACTTCTTTTTAAAAATTCCCTCGAAAATCTTCTCAGTTTGAATTGCTGCAGAAACCTGAGCTCGCCGTTCCATTTACGTAGAAAATCAACTTGACTCTGCATGAGGAGATTGGGCAGTTCTGGAAATTGTTTGAATTAATTGGTTTTTAGTAAAAAAAGTTGATTACAATTATCAGTACATTCTTAAAAACTTAGTGAGACAACTAACTATAAACTATGTGAATCACATTTTTCATAAAACAGTAGTACTTTGAAACCCCACATAGAGGTAGGGTGTGGTGTGACATGGATATGAGGAACTGTGTAACAGAGATGAGGCAGTCACACAATGAGTTGGACACATACATCACTCACCTGACTGTTGATGTTACAGCTATGCACGTCAATGAAATATACAATTTGTACTAAAGTCAAATGCGTATGGAAATCACAATATAAGTGTCGATGCAAAGTTGCCAAGTGTCTCACCACTGTAAAGAACTTTACTGAAATGTAGTTACAAAAAAAAAAAAACTGCTGAGAGAATGAAAACAAGGCAAGAGAGAAGTGAGAGGGGACACAGCTGCAACCATTTCCGTCAGACAATTTTCATGCACTTTGCTCTAGAAGTTACCTTATTACTACGTAGGCCTACCAATGGATTAAGGTAGTTTACGAAAATTCAATTGTAAAATAACATTTACAATGATAAATCAGAATTAGTACTTTTGGGCCCATCATGTACAGACAGCACAAATGTTGTGCATCTTACATTCACAAGAACAGTTTATTATTCTTTTGTTTTAAAATGTATAGAAAAGTACAAAAATATTATAGTGAAAAATACTAATGGCTGATCAACCATATTAATAACATGCAACACTTTTGTTACAAATATAGAATTAATTAATAAATATAGAATCAAGTAAGAACTGAAGATAATTAAGCTCCATCAACTTGTCATTTTTAGTCAAAAGATATAATAAGTGTTGTTTATTGTAATCATAATGATGGCAAACTTCTTATCTTAATCAGTTGTTCTAGGATATTTGATTAATATTTTTTAAATGCATTTCGTACAAAATAGTGTCCAGGTTTTACACTACAACAGATTTCACAACTAAACCAATAAGACAGATAAGATAAGAAACATTTTTATGGTACCGTATTAAAGTGGATGAAGGAATTGCTTTCAACTACACAAACATTTTCCAATTCTTAAACCATTTTTATTTGACTTTTATAGCGTGAAATTTCAGACAGTTTGGGTGTCCAATATGATTTTTTACAGAATTTAGTTATGCTGCAGAAATTAACAGCTACATTAAAATAAATTATTTTGAATTTTAAAAAGTGAACATAATTAATAAATACCCAAATTAATATTGTTTATAAAGCCATTGCCAGGTCTATCCGGCGATTCGATCACACCGATTTTCATGGCTCATCACATTCAGATGACACAACTAGCATCAGAATAGTTTTAACTTTCATCTAACTCAAGTTATACTCAAAAGAAATGTCTTTTCGTGTATTTTTTAAGAGAGTTATTTTTATAATATTGTTTTTTATGTAGTCCTAACAACGCGGGTATTTTGTTTTGGTCTAAGAGTCTATTAAATTGCATAGCCAAATGCTATGGAGCAGAACAGGCCCCTAACGAAATATTAAACTATTGATACCTATTCCACAAGTATTATACTCTTCTTCTTCCTGCTTCTTAGTTAGCTTTATAACATCTTCTCTGCTGGCATGTTGCCTATTTTTACGTTGTCCTACTGAATGCTTTAATTGTATTTGTTCCAATTCCTCGTCAAATCTTGCTAAATACCTGTAAAAAATGGGTTCTCTACAACAAGGACTTAAAAATATTTAGTTAAGCAAATGAGATTTATTACCTTTGACTTTATTAAATAAAGTTTATTAAATTTTAACTTATTTAAGTTTATTAACTTTATTAAATTTTATAACTACTTATAAGAAGAAGTACCAGGTTAACCGAGCCTTGCTCGTAGTTTTAATTCACTTTTGTTATAGTGTCATGGTAATAAAGCTATTAAATTTCCACCAACAATCAACTTTACCTCTTCAAAAATAACAGCTGTTTCCAAATGACTGCTAAACATTAATGTTCCTTTATTTTTGTATACCTTTCGTTGTTACTTCGTTACCAAAATAGCAACCCATAAGACCAATGTTAAAAATTACGATTTTTAAACTGAAATTTAAGCCAAATTCGATTTTTCCTGGGATAGAGACTGTTCCAAACTTATTTTTGGGCCAAAACACTCTTTAATGCAAAGTTTTAACAAAATCTGACCGCTATATTTCGAGATCGTGGAACACACACCCCTTAAGACATTGCTCGTATTATAGTATAGGATTTATAAACAACTTATAAAAGGGCCAAAACTTGCAAAAACACCCTTTTTTGGGGTACAAAACCCCCCAAAAGTAACCTTTCTGGTAGGTCGGTATATCTGGTTTACAAACTCATTCAAATAAAGGTAGGATTACACATATCTACCAAATTTGGTCTCGATCGGACTGTTTTTACGGGAGTCTAGGGACATATTTATATACAGGATGGAAAAAAGTCTGGAAACGATATATCTTTAAAAGTACTTAAGTAATAAAACTAAAACTTTGCAAATTGATTTTGAGTGTTACTAAGACTACTTTCTAAAGTACTTATTGTCCTTGGACCTCCAAGGGGGGCCGGTCAACAAAGAGTCAGAAGAAAATCTTAAAAGTAAGCATATGATGGCTGTCAATATGTACATCAAATTAAAGGTCTCTAAGAATAGAGAACAATGCCGCAAACCGGGCCTCAAAAGAATGATCGAGTCAAAAATGGCAGGCGATCAAAACTTTGCATTAAAATCATATTGCTGAAAACAAAAGTGCAATAAACTCCCGGTTCACTCGACCTTTTGAGGTCGGGTTTGTGACAAAATGCTCAGAATGCAAAGCCCTTTAAAATGATGTAGCATATGACGTAGCCCAATGCAGATTCCCTGATGACCTCCACTAGGGTCGTCCCTAAAGGAAGTCTTGGGAAAAACTTTACTGGCCTTCGTCATATGATACGTCCCTAGGGGAAATTCGCTAAAACACAATTTTGTTTTAATGAACCTTTTTAAATATTTAACTATTAAAAGCTACTGGATGATATAAATATAAAAGGATAAAAAGCAACACAATAGTAGATAGAAACCTCAAATTTCAAGCTAAATTTCGTCTCACATGGCTTTATAATTCACAGCAAACTTAATTTTAATACCGACTCACTTTTCTATAAGATTCTCAATTTTATAATGATTCAACTCTTCAACATTATCGGGAAGGTTATTTCTAAACCACAAAAACTTTTCACCCATTACATTCAGTTTCATTTGGTGAACCATTTTTGATTTCTTTCTTGCAGATTCCCTGTAAATAAAAAAAATCGATAAGTCAAGTGAGATTCCTTATTTTCAAAATTTCAGTGACATAGTAGGTTTAGTAGGTGATCAAAATATTTTAGTAGAATAAAGTACTATTAAAATATTCCAACTAAATAAGGTCCATTAAAGGTCCAATATAATCCAATTCAACCCCCACCATGGCTCCTGGTCCTGTGGATAACTTCTCCTATTTGAATATTTTTTCTTGTGATTTTTTTAAACACATTTTTAGTTGGATGGGTTTGGCAGAGAACCCGGTCATTTAAAAAAAATGAATTTAACACAAGTTTAGAAATTTTGTAGTGATGCTTAGAGTAATGGCTGAAGTACTGTTTAAAGTGGTGAGCGGGAAGTTGATGAAGGAAACACTAAACTGATAAGTTTAGTGACCAGAAGAAAACATTGACAAAATTACAGTCAATGAACAAGACAAATTTGATCAGAATTGTAGTCTAACGGTTCTCATTTTGATGTAAATTTACATCAGCTCAAAGGTTGCAACAAAAATTTAAGGAAAAGAACGTTTTTTTTTACTTTTTTTAAATATCTATAATATGGTTTATAGTAAAATTAGGATTCAAATATAGAAGATGGATGTCCAAAGACTCCTCCTGAGGAGAAGAGACATCTTTTGTTTTCAAGTGTATTCCTCAGAAAGATTTGTCATGAAAAGACCGGTTTTCTCCGAAGGTGATTCTTCACCTCTGAGGTGAAACTTGCTTTGGCCAGAACCCAAACAAGACTCTTCATTTGCATTGATTTCTCTTATACTGGAGAGCTTGATAAAGTACCGGTTGGCAAGGGCGGCCGTCTTTTTGTGCTTCACTGGGGATCAGCAGAATGGGATTTTTACCTGAGGGCAAACTGATCTTACGGTCCGACGAGACTAAGCAGAGACCAGCATTCAGAAATGAATAGTGGTCTTTTTAAGGCTCTTTAAAGGTAGTTTACGAATGTGTTATGTCTGATCGATGAAGAGTCAGTTTTAGACAATGTGAATTACAAATCACATTTAAACACAGTACCAGGGGGACCGAGCTTAAGCTTGGTAAAATTATTACTTTCGTTCTCACACAAAGCTCGTTCGCTCCGCTCACTCGCCTTCTTCCATTTTAAAGACGAGCTCGTTCGCTTCGCTCACTCGCCAAGCCGACGGGTGCTGCACTTTGGTATAATTTTCTTAAACTACAGGTTAAAGATGTAACACATTGGTTTATATCTACAGTTATCAGCTGATTTTTGTTCATTTAATAAAATCTCCATAAGGATAACATGGAAACTTTGAAGGGCTCTAGCGCGAAAACCGGATTTTTCCCAGACATGGGACCAGCTCCAATCGTATTTTTAAGGTAAAACTAAGTTTATTCCAAAATTTGAAGGAAATCGTCGGAGCCGTTTTTGAGATAATTGTGCAAGCAAGCAAACAAGCAAACATTGCTCGTATAAGAGTATAGGATAAATGTGTTTAAATTACAGCTGATTTACAAACTGTTACCTCACTGAACAATTTATGGTGAAATATTTTTAAATTTAAACAATTTATTGAATTATTAAGTAAATATTTTATTGTCCTCTTTAACAAATAATAATAGAATCATGAAATTTTAAATCCTAAACAGTTTAATTACACTTCACAACAAGAAAATTTCAAATATCAATAATAATAACCTCAAATATAAACTTAAAATTTTGATTGTAAATAAACAAATCAATCATGATCAAAAAGTTTTCACCGGTTATACGAACAAGGTCACAAAAAAAAGAAAGAAGAACAGTGCTCTATAACAAACAAAGAGATTGACAAGACATTCACTAGAAATTCTCAAATGACATTATCCCAAAAATGTACGCCAACAAAGACTACAAAAAAGGAAAGAATCATAAACCTCAAAGAATTAGGTTCAACTCCACAAAGTAAAGTTATTTTAATTAATGTGAGCACTCAAACAGAGGAAAATGATAAAACGAGGAAATATTTAACAAGTAGGCCTAATGTTGAACTTTTGAACTACAAAATAGAAAGCTTGATGAGTAAAGTGCTTAGTTTGGAAATAGAATTAGAGAAGGCAGTCCATGAAAATGATTATTTAAAAGCCAACTTTAAAAATAGCAATAATCATATTAATTCCATTGAAGTGGGTGACATTAGTAGGCCTAATATAAAAGTACAAAATACTCAGTCAAGCATTTTATCTATCTTAAACAATGATAATTTTTTCGTGTAGTTGTCAGAAAGATTTGATACCATGAAAAAAATAATAGACGAAGATGAACAAAATAAAAATAAGGATGTCACTTGTAATCACAATTATGGGAACTCAGTTGATTTGGTTCACTCATGTAATGACAGTATAAATTGCCCGACCACTGTATCACCTATGGTTACAAACTATAATAGTAACGAGTCTCCTACTTATGTCAGTGAAGATGAATGTAGTACAGAGCCTTCAGCTCATAAATTAGAAGAATGGAAAATTGTAAAATCTGATGCTAAATGTGGCTTTAAGACTAGAAACCCCTGCGTCTCATTGTCAAATAGCAATAAAGTAGAATTTGCAAATCGCTTTGAAGCTCTTGGAGGGGAGGATGAATGTGAACCTGATTTAGTAATAGATAATGCATGTAGTAATAGAAGCAAACACAGACCATGGAAAACCAGACATCAAAGAGAAACAAATAATGCTGTTGTAAGTTCTGTAAAAAATAAAAACACAAGTATTAATAAAAACAAACATGCAGAAGTAGTAGAAAACAATGAAGATATTTAAGAGTTGATCATATACTTGATAATAATAAAAGAAACGTTCATGTTAAGTACTGATTTTAAGTTATAACAGACAAGCAGAATTATCATTTCAAATATTGGCGGTAGGCAGAGCGAGAGAGAGAGAGATAGCCGAGAGAACTGGTGAACACGTTCAAAACGGAAATTTACCGATCCCTGGCCTTTGATTGGCCGATGACCCTTGCCCGCCTGTCGCTCTGAATCTCGCAGGCCTCTGATTGGCCGATGACTCATAAACCACTTCTGTTCCGTTTCTTGCGGGTCAGCAGTTCCCTTCACCTCCCATGAGGCTCGCCATTCTGATTCTGGTTCTGTTCGTCTTTCGACCGATTAGTGCTCAAGTGCTTTTCGGCTTTTCTTTCCCCAGGCACGTTATAACTTCTAAACGTGACCGTAGTCTCGCCCATGGTGGCTCCCCCTTTTGATTTATTTTAATATTTTACAAAGTGGTATTATTTTGTTCATTAACTATTTTCTCTGTTCACTAACATAGATTGCAGTGAACCTAGTGTGTGTAAGTGCGTGTCGGGCAACACTCGGTCTCCCGCGTATATGAACATTGGACTGGACGAGAGCTCAATTCATTATTCAATTGTGCGTGCGTGCGAATTCGCAGCAAGAGAGAAGATTCCCTGGACCTCGGAGAGACTTTCCTGGCCCAGCAGTTCCCTCGTGCCCTGGCTGTGTTGGCGTCCCTTCGGCCATCTTGGCGCCCTTCCAGCTCCGCCATACGGATTTTCTTGTGAGTGAGTTTAAACATTTCTTTTGACTGTGTTTAAATATTGTTTTAGGCATTTGTTATTCTCTGGTACATAGTACCTGGTCCTTCGAACATTTCAATTTTGAACCAGACTTGTAAATTTCGTAAAATTGATGTTTCACATTTTTATTCAATATTTTCAATATTTTTTCTCAATAAATTAATCCGCCCTTTCTCAAACATTTTTTGGTCCTTCGAGCCGGATCTATAAGTGATTCTGTCCTTTGGAATATTGTCCAGTGCAAGACTCTCATTCTTGACCAATCCTCCCGCCTGGGAACATTATCATATTCAATCTTCCCGCCTGGGAACATTATTAAGACCAATCTTCCCGCCTGGGAACATTATAATATTCAATCTTCCCGCCTGGGAACATCACTCGCAACAATCTTCCCGCCTGGGAACTTTACTCGCAACAATCTTCCCGCCTGGGAACATTATTAAGACCAATCTTCCCGTCTGGGAACATTATTTTGAACAATCTTCCCGCCTGGGAACATTCTTATACTCAATCTTCCCGCCTGGGAACATTACTAAATCAATCTTCCCGCCTGGGAACATTGTCCCTTGTTGAGCTCTCTCTCGTCTCTCGCCATGAATGGGCGTGTATAGCCATTCACATAATATCTCTGCTCTGCTGATGTTGTCTACAACACTTGACAATATCAATTGAACTATTGTTGGCCATTTGTATGCAATATATATTGTGTTTTCAATTGACTGGTGATTTATGCTGATGTATTTAAATGGATTTTATTTTCAATTAAGAAAATAATATTTCTTGTGTTGAAATAATAATTATTTTTGAATTTCTTGAATCATTGTCTTTGAAGCAACATTGTTATTGTAAATAGCAAACTCTGACAATTTGTCTTTGATAATTGTTGAATATTTTCCCTCATTCTGAGGCTTATTACTGTTATTCAATACAGTTTTTCATTCAAATAAGCCTAAGCCTACATATTCACATTGAATTTGTGTGCGTTCTGCAGTTGTGTTAATTCAAGGCTGAAACTTATTTTTAAGATATTTTAAGTAGGCCTAACTTAACAATTTCACAACTGGCGTTCAAGTGCCGAGTATTAAACTCAATTTCTCTGATTGTTCATTATATTGTGTTTCACAATTTTCTGTACTTTGTTTTCTGTACTTTAAGTCATTTTAGTGTACTGTTTCACTCAAACCGAAAACAATGCCTGCAAAGGAATTTAAATATGAGACTTATCGCAAGTCTACGGACTTAATCAAAACTCGTTTCGCCAAACTCGAGGAAGCGGTCAGCAAGTTAATCAGCACACCCCCCCTCACCCCCGTGCAGATTCGACAATTGAACACAATCTTTGCCGAGCTGAAGAAAAAACGTGCCGACTTTGAGTTGAACTTGCAACGTCTCATTGAAACAGACACTGATGATGACATTGAAACAGTTTTGTCCTCAGACGTTGATGAGGTCAATGACTTGTATGTCCGAATCTCTAGTGTAATTGAAGTGCACACTGCTGTGGAGCCTACAAGTCCACACTCTTCACACTCTGAAGCTCCTGTTCATTTTCCCTCTGCAGTTGTGACAGGAGTTAAACTACCTAAATTGAGCTTGCAGACTTTTGATGGTACTCCTTTAAAATGGATTTCTTTCATCAATTTATTTGACACCACTGTACATAAAAGTACTTCTCTTTCAAATGTGGCCAAATTTCAATAACTGCTTAGTGTTTTAACAGGTGAACCATTGAACTTGGTCAAATCTCTGAACCTCACAGCGTCAAATTATTTGATCGCTTATCAACTTCTGCGTGATAGATATCACAATATTCGTCGTCTGACAACTCTCCACCTCAACCATTTGTTGGATTTGCCATGCATCTCCCGAAGCAATCTCAAAGCATTGAGATCATTCATAACCACCTTCTATGAGCACTCAGAATCTTTGAAGGCATTGAACTGTGATGTAACTGAAAATAATCCGTTACTTGCTGCGCACTTATTGCGAAAACTTGATACTAAATTGGTCCAACAATTGGAACAATACCGTGACACTAAAGCAGATGATGACACCGAGGCACACACACTTCCCAAGGTCATGGAAATAATCAACTTCTTGAACTTGGAATGCTCCCACATTGAAGATGCGAGTCTGCATGCAACCACGGATTTTAAATCTACCCCTGCTCATTCAAGCAAGCCCAAAACTGATAAAAGGACTCATTACTCCTCTGGCAGTCTCGCCATGGTGGCTACTGATGCCAAGCCTACGAATGCGAAAACTGCAACGTGCTTCTGCTGCCACAAGCCTGGCCACAAAATCTACCAGTGTCGGGTTTTCAAAGGCAAATCTCCTAACGATCGTTACAAAATCGTTAAAGAAAATCAAAGATGCATTTCCTGTCTCGGAACCCATTCTCTGAAGGAATGTAATTCGAAGGCTTCTTGCACCACTTGTCACAAGAAGCACCATTCTCTCCTGCATTTCAACAATGCTCAGGATAACTCGCAGCGCTCGCCTGCTCCCCTTCCCTCGTCTTCACCTCCGCAAGGCGCTGATACTGCTTTGACTTGCTCTGTTCAACAACAGACTGCTCCACATAACAGTACTGTTCTCCTCAGCACGGCTCTAGTGAAACTCACTGCCGTTAATGGTCGCTCTTACGTATTTAGAGCATTGCTAGATTCTGGCAGTATGTCAGATTTCATTTCTGAGAGAGCCGCTCAACTGTTGGGCACTCGACGACAGCAGTCTCACCTCCCCGTCTCAGGACTATCCCAGGCTCTCACACACACAAATGGCTCACTCAACTTGGATGTTGAGTCACTCTCGGGACAATTTGTTGTCCAAAAACACTCTTTCCACATTTTGGAAAAAATCTCGCTTGACCTGCCTCGAGTGACTATCACTCAACAGGTTCTCCATAAGGTCAAACCCTTTGTTTTGGCGGACCCAACATTCCACAAGCCGGGTCCTATTGATGTCCTCATCGGATGTGCTCTCTTTCCCAAAGTTCTGACAAATGAATGCCACTCTCTGGGCGCTCACATGCCTTACGCCATTGGCACAGTTTTCGGATATGTCATCGTTGGAACCGCTCCATGCTCCATTTCTTGTCCAACGAACTCATGCCTATCCATCTCTCTCCTGTCCACTGTGGATATAGATCTTCACTCTTCACAGCAAAGTTTCTGGAATCAAGAAGAAGTGCCTTCTTACCCCAAGAAATCCGTTGAAGAAATTGTGTGTGATACGATTTTAGAGACCACGCATTCTCATGACCACTCAGGTCAATATACGGTACGCTTACCGTCCTCTTCTGAACAAGCTCCTGCAACTCTGGGCAGTTCCAAGCCTATTGCAGAACAACGCTTACAGTCTCTCGAAGACGAAGTGAAGTCAACCCCATTGACCGTGCTCATCTCTACACAGCAGTCGTCGTGGGATCTTCTCTCCCAGTTCTCTTCCTGGACGAAACTACTTCATGTCATGGCCTACGTCCTGCGCTTCATCCAAAACAGCCGCCGGCATGATCCTCGTCTAGGTCCTCTCTCTGTGGACGAAATACAAGCTGCCCAGCAGCGTATCTTCCGATTGGTGCAACAAGAGGCCTTCTCCAATGACATTGCTGCTCTTCAAGACAACAAGATCTGCTCTTCGCGTCTTCAGCGACTCTCTCCCTTCATCGATCAAGATGGTCTACTACGGGTTGGTGGCAGACTTCAAAACGCCGATCTGGCGGACAACATACGACATCCCTACCTTCTACCAAAAAGGCATCACGTAGTCAACATCTACATCGACTACATCCATCGCAAACATTTGCACTCTGGGGTACAATTGACTATGTCTCTACTGTCCCAACATGTATGGATCCTTTCTGCGAGAAGTGCAGTACGAAACAGAATTTTCAAATGCCTGGTGTGTTTTAAACAAAAACCGAAAAACACCTTCCCCCTCATGGGTGATTTACCCAAGGCGAGAGTGACTCCTGCTCGACCCTTCTTGTCTACGGGCATTGACTATGGCGGTCCATTCACTGTCAAGATCCATAACCTTCGCTCTATCCGCCATATTAAGGCCTACATCTGCATTTTTGTTTGCCTCGTCACCAAGGCAGTGCACATCGAAGTTGCAACTGACTTGTCCACTGAATCATTCATCGCTGCGTTGAGGCGCTTTGTAGCTCGCAGAGGAATATGCTCCGATATCTACAGTGATTGTGGAACAAACTTTGTGGGCGCAAGAAATGCCTTTCATGAATTCCTTTCTTCTGCTCAGCAACCAATTGAGCGATTTGCGCTTGAGCACCGCATCAAGTTCCATTTTAATCCCCCCGCTGCACCTCACCAAGGCGGTTTGTGGGAAAGTGCCATCAAGAGCACTAAATATCATTTGAAGCGCACCCTCGGGACTCACGTGCCCACCCTCCTTGAGTTCACCACACTAACATGCCAAATAGAGGCGATGCTCAATTCCCGGCCTCTCACTGCTTTGTCCAGTGATGCTAACGATCTTCAGGCCCTGACGCCAGATCACTTTTTGATTGGAGCCCCCCTAGCCTCACTTCCAGAACCCAACTTTGTCAACACGCCTGACAATAGGCTCTCACAATGGCAGATCATGCAAGCATTCATGCAACGCATCTGGAAGCGCTGGAGCAAGGAGTATCTCCACACATTGCAGCAACGCCTGAAATGGTCCACACCTACGAGGAATCTTCAAGTTGGCGACTTAGTGCTGGTTCATCAAGACACCCCATCTCTCCAGTGGCCCTTGGCAAGGATCACAAAAGTTACTCCTGGCAAAGACAATGTTGTCAGAATTGTTGAACTCAAGACTCAGCATGGTACCTTTACTCGTCCTGCAGTCAAAGTGTTTTTGTTACCTTTCTGGGCGCAACCTGCCTAATCATTCCAATGGTAACCTCTTGTACATATTAGCATAAGAATTGTTTTGATTTTCATTTTTCTGGGTTTGAATATTGTTTTGTTGAATCACAAATGATTCAAAGCCGCCGGTATGTTAAGTACTGATTTTAAGTTATAACAGACAAGCAGAATTATCATTTCAAATATTGGCGGTAGGCAGAGCGAGAGAGAGAGAGATAGCCGAGAGAACTGGTGAACACGTTCAAAACGGAAATTTACCGATCCCTGGCCTTTGATTGGCCGATGACCCTTGCCCGCCTGTCGCTCTGAATCTCGCAGGCCTCTGATTGGCCGATGACTCATAAACCACTTCTGTTCCGTTTCTTGCGGGTCAGCAGTTCCCTTCACCTCCCATGAGGCTCGCCATTCTGATTCTGGTTCTGTTCGTCTTTCGACCGATTAGTGCTCAAGTGCTTTTCGGCTTTTCTTTCCCCAGGCACGTTATAACTTCTAAACGTGACCGTAGTCTCGCCCATGGTGGCTCCCCCTTTTGATTTATTTTAATATTTTACAAAGTGGTATTATTTTGTTCATTAACTATTTTCTCTGTTCACTAACATAGATTGCAGTGAACCTAGTGTGTGTAAGTGCGTGTCGGGCAACACTCGGTCTCCCGCGTATATGAACATTGGACTGGACGAGAGCTCAATTCATTATTCAATTGTGCGTGCGTGCGAATTCGCAGCAAGAGAGAAGATTCCCTGGACCTCGGAGAGACTTTCCTGGCCCAGCAGTTCCCTCGTGCCCTGGCTGTGTTGGCGTCCCTTCGGCCATCTTGGCGCCCTTCCAGCTCCGCCATACGGATTTTCTTGTGAGTGAGTTTAAACATTTCTTTTGACTGTGTTTAAATATTGTTTTAGGCATTTGTTATTCTCTGGTACATAGTACCTGGTCCTTCGAACATTTCAATTTTGAACCAGACTTGTAAATTTCGTAAAATTGATGTTTCACATTTTTATTCAATATTTTCAATATTTTTTCTCAATAAATTAATCCGCCCTTTCTCAAACAGTTCATGACAAACAAAATTTATCATTTGATGAAATAGACATGATAAATAAAGATAAAAATACAATAAAAAATTACATAAATAATTATCTGAATGTAAGTGAGGGAACCAAGCATGCAAAAGAAGACACATTTATAAGCAAAGAAAATGAAAATCCTTATGGTCAAGTTAATGAAAAACCTAAGATCAAGATATTTTCAGATAGCCATGGAAGGCACTTAAGGGAATTGATTCAAGATCAAATGACAATGTATTCAGTCTAGCTTTATTTTAAACCAAATGGAATTTCAAAAAATATATTGGACGAAATGAAAAATGAAAGTAAATCAATGACGGATTGAGACTTTGTGGTTATTATGTGTGGAACTAACGATGTGGAAAACTGTGACTTACAAGAATTTAAAGATGAGTTTGAGGGAAAAATTGAAAATATTAAAAATACCAATATTTTAATTGTAGGAGTGCCATATAGATATGACATACCCCATTTAAACCATAAAATATATAAAATAAACCTTCATCTAAATTCTCTTTTGGGAAATAATCAAAATGTAACATTTATTTCTTTGAATTGTTTAAATCGTAAAATGTATACACTGCATGGTCTACATCTAAATCCAAAAGGAAAGAAGTGTATTACAAAAACAATATGTAAAAAAATAGTACAAAATGAAATTTCAAGTAAGCAAACACAATATATTCCTGTTATAATAACTGGACTGAATCATTTTTTAGGAAAACGACATATAAAAGAATATATCAAGACCTAAGATTGCAGATAAAATATAAATACAATATAATTGTAAGTAGAGATTCTGATACTTATATTCAGTTGGATAAAAAAAAAATATCACTATATTCCATCAAAATGTAGAGTACCTACCAAATAGGGAAGATCTATTAGAAATTACCCTGGATGAACTCAAGCCAGACATTGTTGGTCTTACTGAACATAGTATGAAAGAGGATCAGTTAACTCAACTAAATATAAGTAATTATAAATTAGTTTCATCTTATTGTAGAGAAAAAGCTACAAGGGGTGGAGTTATGATTTTATGCAGAAATAATATTAAGAGTAAGAATATTATAATGCCATCTATTAAGCAATTAATCGTAGAAAAGGAATTTGAATGTTGCATGGCAAAAATCTACAACAAAAAGTTTTCTTTTATTTTTGTTTGTATTTATCGCTCACCAAAATACTGTTTTTTGAAAATGTTTTTGAAAAAATTGGAAATTCTCTTGCATATATTATTAAAAAAATACAAATTTATAGTTTTGGGGGGTGACATAAATATAAATATACTGAAAGATGACTCAATATTAAAATCATTCAAGAATATTTTAAAAACATGTGGAATGATATATGTTGTTGACTTTCCTACAAGAATTACCAAAAAGTCTAAATCAGCAATCGATAATTTTATTACTAATTTAGATGTAAACAAGTTAAAAATTGAAGGGATTGTGACGGAAATAAGCGACCATGATGCGCAAATGTTAACCATTAAAAATATGACTTTGAAAGACAACCAATATTATGATATTAAGAAGGAAATTAGAAAATTCAACTCTTCAAACCATAATACATTCGTTAACCACTTAATAAATGAACAATGGTTGGATGTATATAATGCGCCTGTTGAAAATAAATTCAGTATATTTCATGATATTTTCATGAATTATTTTAATTCAAGTTATCCAAAAACACTGATTAGTATACAATCTGGTAAAGGAAAAAGATGGATAACAAAGAAAACCGCAAGAAAATTATTGAACTTCAAAAATATTCAAGATGTAACAAGGGAGAACACATTATTAATTCAGAAATCATTGTAAAAAAGAAGAAAGAACTGAAAAATAAGATTGTTAATGCAAAAAAAGATTTTTTTAATAATAAAATTAAAAATTCAAGTAATGTGGCAAAATCTGTGGGAGATGATTAATTCTGAAATTGGTAACACTCGAACAAATAAAACTAATGTATCAATTAGAAATGGGCAAACAATGATCGAAGATCCACAGGTTGTGAGTAACATTTTCAACACCTTCTTTATAAATGCAATAGATAATTTAATAATTCCCAATATATCAAAACAAATTGAAACAAATAATGAAATAAATGAAGATATGGAAAAAAGATTAAACAAGAAAATATTTCACTTTACTGACGTTACACATTATGAAGTTGAACAAACAATTTCTCTTTTAAAAAATAAGAAATCTTTTGGTTATGATGAAATCTCAGCAATTGTTTTAAAAGAAGCTAAATATTATATTTCTAGGCCCCTTGCTCACCTTATAAATTCATCAATGATATCTGGGATATTCCCTCAAGAGCTTAAATTAACTAAAGTCATCCCAATTTACAAAAAGGGCGATGAAAACAAACCAGAAAGTTACAGACCAGTTTCTTTGTTGCCTTTATTTTCAAAAATATATGAGAAAATTGTAAACAATCAGATAACAGAATCCTATACTATAATACGAGGAATCTCTGAAGGGATGTGTGTTCCACAATCTCGAAATCTAGCTGTTAGATTTTGCTTTAACTTTGCATTAAAGAGTGTTTCGGCCCAAAAATAAGCTTAGAAACAGTCTCAAGCTCAGGAAAAATCAAATTTGATCTAAATTTAAGTTTAAAAATTGTAATTTTTAACATTGGTCTTATGGGTTGCTATTGTGGTAACAAAATAACAACTAAATGTAAACAAAAATAAAGGAACATTAATGTTAAGCAGATCTTTTGAAACAGCTGTTAACTAACTGTGAAGAGGTATAGTTGGTTGTTGGTGAAAATATTAAAATTGAATCAAAACCAACGAGCAAGGCTCGGTTAACCTGGTACTTTTTAGAAAAACACAAGTTATTTGATGAAGAGCAGCATGGTTTTAGACCTGGTAAAAATACCATTTCGGCATGTATAAAATTTGTAGAAGACATATTAGAAGAAATAAATAAAGGGAATACACCTATAGGACTATTCATTGATTTATCACGGGCATTTGACAGCGTAGAGCATGAAAAATTAATTTCAATAATGAGAAACCTGGGTATTGAAGGGAAGGAATTAAAATGGCTTCGCTCCTATTTAGACAATCGATTACAATATGTAGAATTACAACACACCGGAAAAGCAGAAATTACGATGGTTAAATCATCAATCTCTAAGATACTTTACGGTGTTCCTCAAGGCTCCATTTTGGGACCATTACCATTCATTTGTTATATAACAGGGATTAGAAATTCGGTAGCTACAAATAATAAATTATATATGTATGCGGATGATGCAACATTTTTAATAACAGACAAAAATATAAAGGAATCTGAAATGAATGTTCAAAAGACTTTGACCTCAACAAATTCATATTTTTACACAAGAAATATGCTATTAAATCCAGGTAAATCACATACAATGTTATTTAAAACTAGGCAATCGAAGATTATTGAAATTGAAAATTTACAAATTAAAAACCAACATCTGGAACAATTGAGCAGCACCAAATTTTTAGGACTTCACATCGATCAAAATTTAAACTGGAATGTACATATTGATTATATACTTAAAAAAATAAGTTCAAGAATTTATATATTACAAAAACTGTCGGCCTACTGTGACGTTAAAACGTTAAAACAAATTTATTTTGCAATGATTCACTGTCATTTATCATATGGTGTAAGCGTTTATGGAGGAACATCAAATAAGAACTTAAAAAAAAATTCTGAAACTACAAAAAAAAATCGATTAGGATTATACTGAAACTACGGAAAAGAGAAAGTGTAAGGCATCAGTTTACTTCCCTTAGAATATTAACAATATACAATTTATATATATTTGAGACTATAAAATGGACAATGAAATCAAGACAAATTAGTAATCATCATGAGTACAATACAAGAAGCAAAATTATCTATGAACAACATTGCAAGGAAATATTCAAAAAAAGCCTACATACATGGGAAATAAATTTTTATCAAGATTACCAAAAGAAATATCATCAATTTCAAACATAAAAAAATTTAATATCACGTTGAAGAATTATTTATTGGAAAATCCTTTTTATAATTTTGAAGCATATTTGAAAGAAAAAATGTGAAACCAAGAAAAATTTGAAGTAGTTTTAATATATAGCTGTAATGTATATCAACTTAAAAATTCGTGCCTTGGCATGTAGCTTATGTTTTAAATAAATAAATCCATTCTATTTGACAAAACTCCTTGCACCAACTCAAGAAATACTGAGGTCCAGAAAATTCTTCTAGAGCACAATGTCGCTGTTAATACTACGGAAACATAAGCTGTATTGACCAAATAGTATGATCTTGACCGAAAGCATAATATGAAATGGGGAATAAGGTAATCCGCAAGCCTCCTTACCAGGCTCACTACAATGCAATCGAGCTCGTTTGGGCTAAGGTAAAGGGAGGTAATATTAAAAAAAACTTAAAAATCAAAGACTAGATGAAACTACTACACACAGCCATATCTAAAGTGCTGACTTGTGGACAACTGTCTTCATGCAAAATTCCTGTCGGAAGAAAACTATCAAACTCAGAGTAAAAAGTCGAATTGGTAGGACCAATGGTAATATACTTGTCGGATTGTACAACTGAAAATAATGAATTTTAATCAGATTAAAACACTTGCTCATAAAAACTCAAATTGAACAAAACTAGTGATGGCAAAATAAAATTGTTTTTCGGAAAAATAGATTTTTACCATTTGATATATTGCTTTTTTGGCATCAATTTTTTCAAGACAATATTTTTCTGGGATTAATTTTCCTTCCTAAAAATATCGATTTTAAAATCGGTTGGTTAATAGACAAAGCATTGCGGTTTTTACTTCTTTTTTACGGTATATTTTGAGATCCTAACGTTAGTTTGGAATTAAATGTTCAAAATATTTTACATTACTGTACAGCCAATTATCAAAGTCAAATAACTTATAAGTATTGTATCGTATTGATGCAAGGCCATCTCTCGTAGTAACAGAGAAGTGACTAGAGATGGCCGTGATTGTTGCTATGAGCATAGCTACACGAGTTTTGCATAGGCCAAAATATCATATAACTGATATATATATACTCTATCATACTGTACCGTTTTGTACAATCATGTTTTTTAATCATGGCCGTGATTAAAAATACGGTTCATACTTTGATTTTGTTAAAGTTTGCTATTGTTAAAATGTAATTGAAAAAAAGGCTTGGTTACCAAAAGTTAGACTGTTACGGTTCTGTTTAAAATCAGCAACCAACGAAAGAAAATCATTTTCACTATGTAAAATACAATATTTTAATCCTTGAATGAAGTTAAAACATGTATAAATTTTCGACTCCATTAACCTTGTATGAATTTGTGTTTACCTATCTAGCTTTCCAATACATGTTGATTCTATAGTTCAAAAACAAAAACCATGTTGAAATACATTCAAGCCTTCGATATTATACACATTTTAGTTCTTAAAGCATTTTGAAGTTAATCAAATCACTTTGTTTTAGTCTAAGATCTAATATACCTTCTTAATAAACAGATAATGTTTATTTTTTCATAACTTTATTTTATTTTAAACCACATAATGTAGTGTATTATTTACATGTGCTTAGAATATATAACTGCGTGGACTTAGTGCACTGGATATACACTGACTATATTAAGGTTCATGAAAATGGTCAGATGAAAATTTTAACAGCTGTGACCCCCCTCACCCCTCTTACCCAGCAATGTTGTCATTAGTGGTTATGTTTACCAAGTGTAATATAGAATAAAAATATATTTTCATCATACCATTGCGATAAACGTTGTTTTCGGAACGGTCAGCTGTGATCGAAACTAGTTGATTCCCGGTGGGTTGGATAAACGTGTTGGTAAACAAAGTTTTCGGGACTAGACCGCGAAACAGTGGTTTTCGGGAAACTAAACAAGTTAATTTATTTTTATTTTTAATAACAGCTGTAAATAGTTCAAATACAAGATAAACAAATAACAACGTAAGAGGGGGCATATAGGTTAAAATTTATTAATTTTTATCCAAACTGTAAATTTATTAAAGATGGTATGATGAAAAGTACTGTTCGTAACTCGTCCGAAAGAGGTATATCGGTGTTCGATCGAATTCAAGTACTCGGCTTCACCTCGTACTTGAAACTTGATCTTGCACCGATAACGACCACTTTCCGGACTAGTGACAAAATACACTCTCGTTCATCGGACTCGGCGACATCAGAACTCCGCTTCATCAGAACTGAAAATCTGGATATCATTAATTTTTTTTCTTACAAAATAAATAATTTTTCCGTTTTAGCGCCTTCAATTTCCATTCGTTCTATCCGCCAAACACTAAAGTATCACATTTTGCATCAAACGTCATCAGGCGTTTTCCATAATCTGTACACATCGATGTGATTTACGAGGCCGTGGAGTATTCGCACAAAAATAGAAAGAGGAAGGGGGCAGGAAGTGAACATCCGTTTCGACCGCTTCCCAAACTGTCATTAAGTCTGTCTCGCGTCACGACTGCACCTGTGTTACGTGGAAGTCAGTTGACTGCTGGAATATGAGTGGAATATGAATATGGAATATGAGATAACGATTTTGGATCTTTGTTTCCTGTGTTGTTTTTATTCCTATAGGTTGATTGTTACCATGTTCAAAGTTTGAATGCCTTATTTTCACAAAATCTCCTGTGTTATCTTAAATAACCAGAGTCAATACAATCACGATAGGTCACCGTAAGGGCGGAAATGATGATTCATGACGGACTCCGCTTCATCGGAATTTTTTGACATCCGAACCGGCCGTCCGCCACATTAGTTCCGATGAACGAGAGTGTACTGTACTACCGTATCTCATCATACCATTGCGATAAACGTTTTTTTTGGAACGGTCAGCTGTAATCAAAACTAGTTGATTTCCGGTGGGTTGGATAAACGTGTTGCCGTGTTGGTAAATAAAGTTTTCGGGACTAGACCTCGAAACAGTGGTTTTCGGGACTAGGCCAGAAAAAAACTTATAATGTTTGACACCACTAGCGCTGCTATTCTGCTTACAGTAACTTAAACCTCGTTGACTCCAATATATAAATGTCAAACAGCTGATTGTTTAGTTGTAAATAGTTGAAATACAAGATAAACAAATAACAACGTAAGAGGGGGTATATAGGTTAAAATTTATTAATTTTTATCCAAACTGTATATTTATTAAAGGTGGTATGATGAAAAGTACTGTTCGTAACTCGTCCGAAAGTGGTATATCAGTGCTCGATCGAATTCAAGTACTCGGCTTCGCCTTGTACTTGAAACTCGATCTTGCACCAATAACGACCACTTTCCGCACTAGTGAAGAAATATACTTTTCTGGATGGATTTTGCAACAATGCATCAACTATCATCAGACTACTTTTGTGAACCTTACTATAGTCTAGAGGTATCAAGTAATTTCTAGGTGTCTAAATTACAATAAAAAATGTAAGTCTTATGTAAGCCTATGAATATAATTATCGTAAACAGTAACTAATCAGCTTACTTTTTTACTTGCTTTGTCAGTTGGCGAACTTTTCTAGAATTTGGATGAGACAAATTTGCAACAGATACACTTTTTGTCTTGCCCTAAAAAAGAGAAAACAATGATTAATTGCAAAAGCTCAGAACTGGTCATCATTTCTGCTGAAACAACAATTATAAATACAGTAGAACCTCCCTTATCCCACCTAAAAATAACCGATGTATCTATGATTCCCATGCTCCCGTCATTTGCTGAGCCTCTCGAAATGTGAGAAAGACCAAGAGGTAGGAGGGGGGGGGGGGCAAAGTTGGGATAAAAAATTGAATGATAATTTTACTTTCACTGTCCAAAATCATTTCCTTTCAATACACTAAGTAGGGATTTCACCCCAACCCCCTTCTTGCAACCCCACGCTGGGGTGGATAGGGGTTGAATATGTAGTAATTAAGTAAAATAGCCACCTCTAATTTGTTTAGTTATTTTTTTAAACAATAGGCTATACCACTTATTTACAGGTTTCATTTTATCGCGTTTTAACTCTTTTCGACTCTAACCCACATTGGGGTGGTGAATGTGTAGTACAAATAAAAAACCTTATTTTCCTCCCTTATTTTTATCCCTAATCCTAAAATAGGGGTGGCTAAGAGTGTGATACGGGGTACAGTTTATTATAGCGCCTACACTACTATTGAATGAAAATATGTATCGATATATCGATTAAATAGGATAAAAAATTACTGTCTAATACAGGATTTAGCTTAACAACATTTATTCTAATGTAACAAACTGCAGATGCAGAAAATGTAGGAGCAACATGAGTTTCAGTGATGCACGCTCATTTAATCCTTTACTACCACTCACCTTTTTAAGCTTATATACAAGTACGTTATATCATTGTAATCTGCATGAATTACCAGTTACAAAGGGTATAATTTTCATTGATTTTCTGTTTCACTAACTATATTATTCTTCGGTGACAATCAAAGCGTTAGTAATTTTGTTTGATTCGTTAATTTTCCATTTTATAACCTATTTCCTCCACAACAGTTATTTTAAAATAACATTTGTTGGTAGCAAAATAAACTATTTAAAAGGAAGCATACCGTGAGAAGATACCACCACAGGAAGTTCAGGGGGATAATTGAGTTTTTGGAACATTAGGCCAGACGACTTAGAGTCCGTCCATAAATTAGCCTACGACATCTGAAAATAGGGTCCAGATTGAAAATGACGGTAGGGTGATGTGCAGGGGGGGGGGGGTCGAATTTGATATGACGTCATTTAAAAATTATGTTTTATATCAAATTTTTACCGTAAAGCAATGATAAATTCATACACAATTAACTATTATTAAATAATTATCTAACAAAAAACATTAGACTATTTTTAGGTTGTTTTATGGTTTATTTTTCGATTGAGAAAGCCATTTTGACTTTATTTGTGAAATGTAAATTCAGATTTGATTGGTCAATGTTCCTAGTTTATCAGTGAGCAGTGATGACACATATCCGACAAGGGGGGTATTGAAATACGTTGTATTTTTCAACAACTTCCGATCCTAAAAATAACATGGTACCGTACTACAGTGATTTGTAAATGAAAATATCTGGTTTTACAAAAAAAAAACATTATTTTTACTTAAAACTGAGGTTTGTTAAGAATGACTTCATTTTTCTGAGAGTGGAGGGGGGTCAGACACATTATGCTGATAGGATGATTTTTGAGGGGGGGGGGGTCAAAAATGGCCAACAAGCGATGATGTAATTTATGGACGGCCCCTTTCTTGCAGACAATGACAGGGTTTTGTGAAATGTGTTGTTGATGTCCAATCTGAAGGAGATAACTTTTTTAAGTACTAGAAATATAAATACAATGCAAAACGCACATCTGAAAGTCAAAACGTGTTTTGCAAATGTATTAAATTGTTATAAATTTAGAGTTAAATTGATCTTTTAATACAACAACACAAAATTAATTGTACAAAACCAATCTGAGAACATAAAAACAGCAACAGCACCTAAATGTGAGCTTGAAAGAAACATATGCTTAGTATTGTGATGGTGTTGTTTGAGGCTCAGTTTGCAAGTCCTGATCTGATGTAAGGCTGAGTGGTAACAGGACCTACAAAAACTATGTTAATTTCGTACGCTCTGGGTGGTGAGTCACTGCTCCCGTGACGCGGAACTCATGAGTGCGTGTGCGACCAGCGCCTGTCAGGTAGGCCTACCACGGTTCTTGTTCTTGGGAATTTCTCACAGTAGCGAAACCACCCTCAGTGTTTAAAATTATTGGTTTAGAATGTATTTAAATTAACCATTCTTTGTTCATTTACATGCACGTAAATAAAAAGAGATGCCGTAAAACATTTGAACTTAATACCTATGTCATTTTGATTTTTAACAAGGAATGTACATTTTTAACTGTCGGATGTTTTAAATCTTAAAAAAAATATTTTTTTTTCGTAGGCCCGGGGCCCCCTGAGAGTCTGGGCCCCTATGCATTTGCCCCCTCTGCCCCCCCCCCTCCGATAATATATGAAACTCATATTATGAAACTGGACCCACTATTTTCATTAGGCCTAGCCTACATGGAAAAAGCACCAATGGTAGGTCTTTGACTTAATAGGGTGGGGGTTTTGTTGGGGGTCGTATGCTTTGCCGACTTGTCGAAGGCATTTGACTGTCGCTCCTTCTGTCCTGGTGGAGACGGCGTCCGCCCTGGGGCTGTCCGGTGTTGTCCTGAACTGGATAGAGTCCTACATGTCCGACCATAACCAAATCACTGAAATTGATTTCTTCTCGGATCACAAACTCCGATTCCAATCTGACAAAGCACAAGTGAACTTAGGGGTTCCGCAAGGCTCGATCCTCGGGCCCCTACTCTTCTTTATTTACGTTAATGACATCCACAATCACCTACCACCTGACAAACACATTATCTATGCCGACGACACAACATTGATCACTAAAGACACCGACCAATTCAGACTACAAATAAATGCAAACATTGAGGCCAACCAACTAGCACAGTACTTTTCAGACCAAAACTTAGCATTAAACCCGGATAATACAACTTTTTTATACATTCAAACAAGACAAAGACAACGATCACACATGACACACTTCAAACAGCTGGCTATCGGGGACACCACCCTGGCCTGTCTGAAAACTGTCAAGTTTCTGGTAATGATGCTTGATTCAAATCTCGACTGGGACGACCACATCGCACAACTCAATACTCAACTTGCCGCTGGACTTTTTGTCCTCTGAAATTTTGCCTCACTCGGTGATAAGGAACTGTCCAAGCTACTTTGGCCCGACTGAGTCCCATCTTCGGTACGTACTCAATAGTATTATGGGGCTCATCTTCTAAACTCATTCTGGATTCAATGTTCAAATTGCAAAAAAGAGCAATCCGTTACATCTCTAAACTGAGGTTTAGAGAGGTGAAACTTCGTTATCCGTCTCCACTGTTATTATTGATGTGGAAATTTCGTTTTGCGTTTGAAATTGTGCGATGAAAACAATCGAATCAACAACGATACTGAGATAAGAAATGTATCATAATAATAATCTAACCTAACAGTGTAACCGTAAACCTCCGTCACTTTTATTGACAGTGATGTTTATAACAACAAAATCAATGGTGTTTGGAAACATTTAAAATGCATATTCCCTCAATACAATAGCAAAGAAATAAAATACCTTTCTGATTTGTATTTGGCAGCATTTGTGTGGTATGACGCCGTTTTAGATCTATAACGCAGTCTGCTTCTTCTCACAATTTAGATGCAGCTACACAATAAACTTGGTTAGGCCTAGTTTATTTTGTGTTGTTCTTTGTTACAGGTTACATTAGCTACAATTTTTACTTTTTTGTTGTTGTTATTTTCAGTTACTTGTTTGAATATTTTTGTTTTATTGTCAAAAGATTTGTTTAATTATATTAGAACAAAACTAAATCATGTGATAAAAGCGTAATCGTATCGTGTAATTGTATCATCGAAATAATAGCAATTTCAATCGCAATATCCAAATTTCCACATCGATAATAATGGTGGAGACGGATAACGAAGTTTTGCCTTTAGAGATCATTGTTGTGAATCTTTCAGACAGCTCAAAATACTTACTGTTCCATCCCTTTTTATTTTTGAGGCAATTAAGTATGTTAAAGTTACAAACCAGTTGTGCTATCCTGCGGAACATGATCATAATAGCCTATGTTTATGATTTAGAAACATGAGAACCTCAGTGTGACACAATCTCAGAGCTTTTGAATGTAAGCCTGGCTACCAGAAAATAAAACTGTATGCAAAACTTCCTCAATCCCTGAAGCACATTCATATATCAAACAATTTTGTTCCAACCGGAAAGATTTCTTAACTCAGGGTTGTTTTTACTCCCTCGAGGAATTCTGTGACTCGAATTGGGAGGGGGGGCTACTCAATCTAGCCAATATCCCTAGTTTATGTTAGAGCCCCTCTGACCATTCCCTTTCTACTGCGGCAATTTCCGTGCGGCTGGAATGGATTTCTTCATGAACAGGTCCTATGCTTTCTTCAGCGGGTCAACAGGACAATTTTATTTTATTTTATTTATTTATTTCAACGGTTAACGATGTGACGATGGAGATGTAATATGGAAGATGTATGCACAATTAATTTTGTGTTGTTGTAAGGACATTAATTTAACTCTAAATTTATAAAATATGTAAACTTGAATGTTATTTACATTTCTATTTGAAGGCACTAGGCTATTGTAATTAAGTTATTATAACCCCACTTACCATTCTGGATAATAATTATTGGCATAAACTAGGCCTAGTAATAAGTTTCCGATTTTAGATAAATCTACAAAAAATTCTTTAGAGAAAGTGACTGAAGTATTGCACCAAAAAATTAACTCAGAGAGAGGTGATTTAATTTCATAAAAGGTATTAGTTAAATTGAGATCTTAAAAATGTTAACATTATCGTTCTTTCAAAGAACTTCTTTGACATTTGACGTTTTAGCGTTTTTTTTTGTCCCACGATGGAATTGATAACCAAAAACCAAAACAAGAAAAAAAAGTTGAGACTAAAATGACTAAAATTAATTACCAAAAGGCAAAGGCACGAACCATGTGCTCCAATATAAACATGTGGTTTTCATTGTAGCCAGTTATTTAACTACCCAATAGTACTATAAAAAATATTTATTTTTTAAATTGTACTTTATAAAGGTGATTATTAATTATTAGATAAACCAAAGCAAAGGGAAGTAAAAGGATAAAACACCTAAAAACAGGTTGTAGAATTGAAATTGAATTTAAAAAAAGGTATGGAAAACATTATTTGCCAGAAATTGTAATGTTAACTACAGCTCAGTGATGAGGCAGGGTATTGATTGGCATTGAATTTACATACTTACATTCACATTATAGCATTGCTTGGTTCGTCTATTTAGTATGTAAAGTCAATGGTATTGGTAGTCAATAATGGTGAATAAAGTATTTATAGTAAATAGTTTTGGCATTTCCCTCATAATTTTCTTTAAGCTCCCATAATTTTGATTTTTTATCCTGGCCACACTGAAAAAAAAGAAAGAAGGAAAATGTTGTGTTTGTTGAACATTTTTATTATTGTTCATTTGTAGGTTATATAGTAAAAAGGATTGAAATTTTTAAAGTCTTATGCATTTTTATGTCCAATTTATCTAAAAGTGCAATATTTCTTCTGTGATTTTTATTTTCTTTATAAATGGTGTTCCTTTTTTAGGCCTAAGTAAACTTATACATCTATAATAGGCTATTACCTAGGCTATGCCTAAATTGAATTAAACCGGTTTTTTGCTTGATTATGAAATTGTGTGTTCTTTAAAAAGGATTCATAAAGGATTTGTAAGTATTCCCTTAAACACTTAATAACCCAACTTTTAGTCTTAGGCATGGTGGCAACATTCATATCTAGGCCTAGGTCTGACTTGAATTTAAGTTAGGCCCTACCGTTAGTTTTAGTTTTCATACTGGAGTTTTAGTTTTCATACTGGCAAAGCTGGCTGAAAACAAAGTTTGATTTGCTTTCCAAGTAGAAAAGACTTTCACTGGCTGAAAACAAAGTTTCATTTGCTTTCCAAGTAGAAAAGACTTTCAATATCCCTCCAACTGGCAAAGAGACTAAGTATAATAGTCGCGGTAGTTGGTGCCTGTAGTGGCAGAGACTATAATAGTCGCGTTTTGTAAGGGTTTCTTTAATTCAAAATAAACAGTTGAAACTGATTTCTAAATTGGATAATTTATATACCAACTGAAAGACGAGTTTCCAAACTTCCATTTTAAATGAACTTTAGAGCACCAACGTATTATTGTAATTTTGTGAGAAAGTGAACGAAAATCAGTTTCACTATGTACGAATTACAAAGACTGAAACATAGGTAGTAGTATGTTTCAAAAAATCATTAAGGTAAACTGCCTTTAAAGGCCGTGAACATACCAAACGCCGTGATTCCTCACTTTACGTGCGAATACTGACGAAATCGGCAAACCGACGGCGAAATAACGACGTCATTTTTACTCAAAAACTCTTTGTTTACTACTCTGTGTGTTTCTTGGCGGGACGCGGCGGCTAAATTTTCGTCAGTTGGCGGTCAAACGTTGCCCGGTGCAGAAGTGCTTACTTTCTTAGCTTCTTTACTAAGGATACGGGAGAGCCAAATAAGTTATTGACGCTTTATATTTCATATAAATGGGGGTTTTCATCGATTTAAACATTGTTTATAATCTTTTCTATCTTAAAACTGCTTCATTAAGACGATTTCATTTCTGAATGTCTTTAAAATAACTGTCACGGGATTTAAACTGTAAATCATTCAGTTTTCAAAACCCGTGATAACGACCACGGAAATTGATTTTTATATGTGCCTGTTCAGTAATGCATTAAAATAGTTTTTTTTACGTTTCAAACGAGTTATAATGTATGAAATTTGAGATAAAGAGCTAATTTATATAAATACTAAACTCCGTGGTTGATATTTTAACTTTTATTCAAGTAAATAACTTGTTTCTTGTCAAAGAATCTACTAAGAAATTTATTAAGCTTTGATTATTGAGGGTGTTATTTGTTTGTCTTTTCACTTATTTTTAATTGTGTGAATATATTTTTACTCAGAGCATTTTGCAAATATGGATTTTAATAAATAAATTGTTTAAAATATAATCTAACCTTTTTATTTCCAATTATCAATGGTCACGGGATTTGAATGACAAATAATGCATTTTTCAAATTCCGTGCTTGGAGTCACAGATTAAAGCTTTTGAAGAGGTGGTCTTTAGTAACGAAATATCTAATTTTTTCCACATTTTGATCCAAGTTTAGTTGAAAAAGTGTTAATTATAACACTAAAATACACAAATCCCAAAATCCGTGGTCAGCATTTTGGTGTTAACATTACTGAAAACGCGTTTGTTGTACAAGGTTTTTAACAAGATGTTTAACACATTAAAGCAATGTAGGAGTAGAAATATTGTCTTAACTTTTTAATGACCTTAAATATTTCGTATGTCAATGCTCTTATAAAAGAATGTAGTTATTTCTTGACCAAAGATATAAGCATTGACCATGGATACTATAGAATCCATACGTAGTCAATAATGTAAGTACTTAGCAAAAAAAGTTCTCTCCTTTTGCAATAAATGTTGATGTAACTTACTTTAACTGCCGTTCTAATCTATTGTGTAATAAACTAGGATTTAATTTAAGAGGCTATTAATCTGGTAAAATGAAACGAATTTGATATAATATAACTTTTTTATTTGGGTTTCCTTTATTTTATTCCTCTATGAGAAGAAATTTTTTACTGTATGCAGTCTTGACATCATATGCTCTAAACTGTCGTCAGCCTGTAAAAGACATTTCTTATATGGGTGTAAGTATTGATTTAGCAATAATAAGTAGTTATATTGCCAAAGTAACACATTAAAAAAAGTTTCTGACCATAATATGGGTACAACAGGATGGTCACGGAATTTGGCTGGCATATCACGGAGTTATGTTTCGTTCTCACGGAATTATGTAAATGGTGCAAAAATGACTTGCTCTCGTAAATATTTTATAGTTAATCACATTTTGAAGCTACTTACCACCTGAAAACAGTATATTGAAGGGGAAATAATGAGGAGTAAAGTACAACATACAACCTTACTTGTGGAAAAAGGTGTTTAATGGTTGAAAAGAAACTTAACCAGGCTGAAGGATGCTTAAGGTCACGGTATTTAGGCAGTTTACCTTACAGGGTATAATTTTTGTCCATGGAACAGCGGGTGGTACCACTAACCGGCAAGAAATTTACTCTCTTATGATGTAAATATAATTTCGTTATCTTAACATGTGATGATGTCGGGAAAATAACAAATCAGTCAGTTTTTACGTGTTCGTCAAGTGGCAACGCGACTATTATATTTGCGGTCGTAAAATTCATTTTTTCACTAAAATATCCAATTGCTCGTAACTTATATCATAATATATCATTAGGAAGCCTATTAAATTCCGTGTAATGTGGAATTACGTTTTGCAAGATTTCATTATCTGTGTCATTGTAATCACCTGATGTTTCGATGAAATGTTTGCTGGCTGGCTAACCTCAGTCCTTGTTTTGTAGCAGCAACGTGGAAAATTTTGTATACTGAGTGCGAGTTTAGATGTGTTTTATCAGTTTGTCTTACAACTATGAGTTGTGAATTGTGTTTTACTTAGTCTGGAAGGCAATTATTGTGCTAATATTGAGACATTACATCAGCTTGGCAATGATTAGACATTATCTTTATTAGTTATAGAAACACAAGTTTGGTGTTTGTAAACAAAAGTGTTATTTTGAGTAGGCCTCAAATCAAAGGGAGAAGATGATATTCTAGGCATTGTTTTTGTGAATGCCGTTTGATTGATTCACTCTATGTGATTTTGTATATTTTATGTGATTATTGTATATACCAGTTACCATTATTTAGGCCTACTACTTTACTATATTTTATTTTGATTTTTTTTCAATAAAAGTTTGATTGCTTCACTCTATGTGATTTTTATACTGTTTTGTATATTATATATGGCTTTTACAAGTTCCACTCACCATTATGATCCCTCATTTCTAATTTTGTTTGTTTATAAAAAAAGAATTTCCCAAAAATGTTTGCTTTCTATTTTATCAAAAAATTACTTAGGCCTATTTAGAATATAGCCTACAATCAATTTACCTGTATTTATGTGGATATATATGTATTTTTTCTATTACATGAATAACTAAATATCAAAGGGACTAGGTTTGTTGAATATAAAATATCGTTTATACTAAAAAAGAATGTATTTAAGTCTTGATGAGTTTTGGCGAGTCAGCGCCTTAAAAATTAAGGCCTATCTAGCATATAAAACATTATAAAATAATGATTTTTTGTTATTTTTCCAAAAACAATATATTTTTTCATGTGGGGAAATAAGTTTTCATTCATTTTACAAAGTTGATTTTTGGATAATATGTGTTTGTAAAATAATATATACATTTATTGATGAAAAAAATTTTCAACAAAAAAATAAAATGTTATAGAAGTTACAGAACATAATAGATAAAACAATGCCATCCCCATAAATCTTACTTTATTCTGTTCCCAATGTAATTGCCTTCAAAAAATATGTATTTTACTGAGATTCCTTGATAAAAAAGACGTTTTACCTCTGTATAAAACTTATTGAATAAAATCGTTGAACATTACCATTTTTTAATATTTTTATTATAACTAATACAAAAAACTGCATTTTCAATGTGTTTACATTTCTGCATAGGTAAATAAATTGTGAACATTTTTTATATCTTGGATTTTACATAAAAAATTACTGCCCCTGCAGCAAAGTTTTTCTTTTAACTTTTTCAAAACAAAAATAATTTTTTTTTGTATTTTTTCTATTTTATTTTAAAAATTATATTTCAAATATTTTTTCTTTTTCAATTCTCAAATTCTACAAGTTTGAGTTCATAGTGCGCCAGTTGGAGGGATATAGGCCTAAGCGAAACATCAAGTGCTGGTTTAGATCATGGTGTTAAAGAGTAGGATAAGGTATGTGCGTTTGACCTGTGCCTGCCTCAGCTGTGGTCCACAGCTCCTCTAAAACTTTAAAATCTATAAGTTAGAGACATATTTAATACGTGTCATGGTTTTTTTTTTTATTAAGAACTCCTTCTTACACAGATTTCAACCAATTTTAATGATTGTTATTATAAATGGACGGAGCACAGCGTGAAGTTGACTGGTAACGTAGTTTAAGTTTGTAATTTCCCCATTGTATTAACATTGGAAAGGAATAGGCCTATTATTTTTTTTTTAAGGTTTGACAGCAGTTGTAAAAAATAAAACACATCATCTAATCTGTTCATACAAAAGACTTTATGTTAAACCACGTTATGTTACACTGGTTAACAAACTGCAATAATTTTTTTATATTTTTTTTGTAATAGTGGGGTCACACTATGGACATTCACAAATCTGAATTGATGGAAGTGGTTTCATATTAAAGATTTTTTAATTTAAGATTTGTGTCCTCCGGGGGGAAAAACAGAGGTATGTCTAAGAAGGTACAGGGAAATTAGAAATAAATAAATTTTAAAAATACACCCTCCTTAATATCATGGGAATTTGAAATTACGGTACGTCTGTTTTGTTTTCATTAGAATGTGTTTATATTTTATTTTAAAACGATGCTTAGCCGGTTAATGCCATTGAGTGTGAAAAGGCCATCTTTTAATATTACCGTATATCCTGACGTCTTGCTATGCTGTATGAAAATTTTGTAACCCTATGTTCACAACAAAATAACCAGTCGCGCCACAGTTTGTTCAAATTATAATTGATTCAAAAATTAATAGCTGATCGCGCCGTCATATAATTTATAGTTAGCCAATCAGGAAAATTGAATGGTTTTCTCAATCCTTTAAATAACTGTGACATAAGTTATTGTAGGTGCTCGGTGCCAGTCCATCTTCTTGCCTCTAATTGTGTTATCTTCACTTAAACATTGTGATACGGTACCATGATTTTTACTTTTTAAAACTCACGTTTTTTCAAATATACTAGCCTACATTGATTCGGGAACTGAAGGCAAGTGGTTTAAACGTAAATAGTTCACTAAAATGGTTTTGTTAGATTAAAATTTTTCACTTCTATAGGGCTTTGCCATAAGATTTAGATATGGTCCAACTCTTATTACTGGTTTTGAATAATTTGTAATGACAGCTAGCTAAATAGGTACCGGTAATTTGTTTGCTCCAAGACATTAGTGATAAGTGACACTATCAAATGAAAGACCAAGGTAATCTTGGTAAAAATGAAAATCATATAAAAAAGTTTCCAAAATTTTGTTTTTTACGGTTCCTTTAGGAAATGATAATTTTTATAAGTACCATATTCAAACTAAATTGATTGATTTCGAGCAACGGGTACACTAGTTGAGTTTTAAGGTGCTTGAATTGTACAAAATGTTGTTTTGCAATCTTCTTCTCATGTTGTTGTCTTCTTCTCATATTTTTTCCCAGTTCAAAATTCCCAAGAGATGCTGTCAATGTTTACACACATAAAAATGAACTGTTTAATTTATGATAATTTTGTATCTAGTTTATTGTTTTACTGTAGGGACTTGTTTTGGTTATACTTTAGTTAACTTACTTGTAATTGCAAACGTATTCATTCTTTAGCCCAAAGGTAATTTTAATTATCTTAGAACAAAAACTAAATCAGGTTTTACAAGCTGAAAAAAATACTTACCTATTAATAAAAATGAAGATAAAGACAGCTATAGGCGACTAAAGCGGTATATTACGACTTGGAAACAAAACTTAGAAAAGCAATTCAGTTTTCAACAAAATAAAAAATTCTAAAAATAGGACAAAGGAAGTTTGGAATACCATCAAATGAGAAAGGCTCACCAACAAGAAGGAACATGAAGACATTCACCTCAAAGATAACGGACCGTGCTACATAACCAACCCTGAACAAATTTGTAATCTCTTCAATAATTACCACATTTCTTTGGGAAAAACTAATCTAAACCCTACCAGATCTCTGGCAAATCAGGAGTCTGATCAAGCACCAACCCTCGAACAGCCTGGCACTGAAAACATTTGCCAGAATCACATGAAGTCAACTAGAAAAGATATTTACAAGCCTTCCATCAAAAATTTCATTAGGAATGGATCAAATAACAAACAAAATGTTGAAATATTGCAAAACGGAAATAGTATCACCACTTTTAAATATCATCATTAGTTCCATTGAACAATCAACTGTTCTAGATATATCCAAGATTGTTCTAATTTACCCTAAATACAATACAAAAAGGGTGACAAGACTAATATTTGTAATTACCGACCTATACCGGTTTTATGTGTATTATCCAAGTACTTGGAAAAAGCGAGCCACAATCAGTTAATAACTTATCTAGAAACCAGACATAAAACAAGCAACTCTCAACACGGCTTTGGATAAAAAGATCAACAAATACAGCTTTGGCACTCATATGCGAAGAGATAATCAAAATTTGGGAAACTAAACATCAAGCGACTGGAATTTTCTTAGACATTGGAAAAGCTTTTGACAGCCTCAATAGAGAAATATTAATCAACAAACTCCGTCAACTAAACATAACCAACAAAGCTCTAGATTGGCTTAAAAATTATCTCTCCAATAGAAGACAATTGGTTGAACTTGAATTTGTCAGATCCAACTATGAAGTTAAATATAGGTCTGCCCTGCAGACATCTTACCAAGGAATCCCTCAAGGCTCGATATTAGGACCGCTGCTGTTTTTCAATAACATAAACTCACTCCCGAGCAACCTCTCAGGAGAAAACTCATGTCTCCTTTTCGCAGATGATGTTACCATTATATCACCAACTGATTGCAATAGCCCCAAGACCACAAAAATAACTATAGAATCCTTACTACAAAATTCAACATCAGCCTGCAATTCAATTGATTTCAAAGTAAACAAACAGAAAACAGTAATTGTTAATTTAAAGACTTATTACAAAAATTCAGAGGATAGCACAATCAAACAATAATTAACTCAGTAAAATATCTTGGCATTACACTCGATGATTGACTATCCTGGAACAACCATATTCAAGACCTACACAAGAAAATATCACAAACTCTATATGCATGAAGAAGAATACGTAATATAACAAATAAAGAAATAACTATTACCGCCTACCACGCACTGATTTCCTCGCATTTGAGATATGTTATTTAGTTTGGGGCACAACAAGTGAAGCTAACATTCAACAAATTTTGATATTGCAAAAATTAGCCATTAGAATCATAGGGAAGATAGAACCAACTGAACACTGCAAACCTTATTTCACCCAAAACCGCATCCTGACCGTCCCCGCTCTATTTGTCTATGAAGTAATTACTTTAATAAAAACAAATCCCCCTAAATTAAGAACTGATTGCAATAAATATAATCTCCGAAATAAAACTAACTTTGACCTAAATCAACATAAACTAGCTAAAACCGGTAAAACCCCAAATTGTATGTTCATTAAAATGCACAATTTACTTCCTAATAAACTCAAGGAAATTCACAACATCCAAACTTTTAAAAGAAAACTTAAAATAGTTGAATTCATAGATGAACATAAATATAAGTAAAACGCTCACAAAACACTTCCCACACCCACACACATACACACACAGTAACACACACACAAGAAGAAGACGATTCCTATGTCTCTGAGGACTGCGTGGAAGATCTCGATGTTAAATGGTAAATCAAAATGTTAACCATCTCTAATAACAATGGAGGATGATAACGAAGTTTTAACGGCCTATGTAACAAATCGATGCCAGGGATCAGAAAATATTAAATTTCTCACTAAAGAAATCAGTATGGTAGATTTATTTAGTTTTTTTAACTTCAAAATATATTTTTTGCACTTGTCTGTAAATAGACTTGTCTAAATCTGAAAGATTGGAACGATACTCTTAAAAGCCTAGGTTTCAGGCACTGTCAACTCAACACCTGTGACCTTAAGTATTGAGTAGGCATACTTGTTTGTTGAATAGTTATAAGTTAGTTGTTTTTCATGGTTATAGATGGATGCCACTAGTTTAATGTGTGCTGCAATGGTTACCATTTCCCATGTACGTTATTTGACAGTTGCTATCAGCTGAACTACCAATTACGTCACTGATTTGTTATTTGTTGTTGTTGTTGTTGTCACCTACCTTATTATATTCTAGACTTCTTTGCTACCGTTTCCATTACCGGCCTAGGAAGGAGAAAACAGGTGTTTCGTTGGTAGAAGTGAGGGTCGAAAACAGGTGATATCTATGTAGTGTGATGAAAACAATCTTCTAGATTGGTTCTCTGGGCCAGTTCATTATTTTAAAGTATTTCCTTTTTTTTAAAGAGTACTCTACAGTTGGAGTTGCAGGATGATGACCACTCACAAGTCTGGTGGTCAGTCCGGGCGCAAAAAAGTTCAGGTAAAAATATTTCAATAAAAATGCAAAAAATATTTTTGTTTGAGATTACTTAGTAAGTGTTATAAAAATAATATTAAATGCTGTAGACTCGTAGTAACATTTAAAAATACACACAATTTTAAGAACAAAGCTGTTCAAAAACATCTTCCTCAACTTTTCTAGATCCAAACTTCGACCCCCCCCCCCCTCCTTAACCCTTTTTATTTCATACACCCTCCTGGGACACCCTTTTGTGGTAATCAGCTTTGTCTTGTCCTTTGGACAAAGATATAGAAAAAACATTCCTATTGTTTGGTTAAGTTTTATTGACAAATTTTATGCATAAGGTTAAGTTTTTTTTAGCCTATACAAGTTTTTATATAAATTTAGTTTTTATACAGGGTGAGTTTTTAATGTCCCCCCCCCCTTATTTTTTCGGCATTTTTTAAGATATTGACTCCCAACCACCACCAAACATCATTGATTAGTTATACTATTTTTTGGTATGGTTCACTTTTTTGGCCGCCATCTTGGATCCGCCATATTGGACTGAACTTAATTTTTTTTAATGCAAGGGTATGGTTGTGACCCATCATTTCAAAGTGTTTTTTTGCGTAGAACAAGACGCCGCAATCCGTTTTTGATTATCTGTTTTCGTTCCCGAGAGGGTTTTTTGTACAAATATTTTTTTTTTACAAAATCGCTAATATTTTTAGAACGAAAACAAATAATGAAAAACGGATTGTGGCAACATACTAAACGCAAAAAAATACTTTAAAATGATGGGCCACAACCCTACATTTACATATAAAAATTTTAATTCCATTCCAAGATGGCGGATCCAAGATGGCGGCCAAAAATTTAAGTCCCATCAAAATGAAGTACTTTTAAATTATGGGATATCTGGTGATAAAAAGTCGATATTATTTAGAAAAAAATTGGATAAAACCAGAGATTTTTGAATTTTTTTTTTAATTTAGTTTTAAAAAACCTGTAATATCTTGGGAACGAAAACAGATAATCAAAAACGGATTGCGCCGTCTTGTTCCACGCAAAAAATCACTTTGAAGTAATGGGTCACAACCCTACCCTTACATTAAAAAAAATTAAGTTCAGTCCAATATGGCGGATCCTAGATGGCGGCCAAAAAAGTGAACCATACCAAAAAATAGTATACACTAATCAATGATGTTTGGTGGTGGTTGGGAGTCAATATCTTAAGAAATGCAGAAAAAATTAGGGGGGGGGGGACATTAAAAACTCACCCTATATAAGTTTAAGTAATGGGGTTAACCCACATATACATATTTTCTTTATTGAAATTTCATACTTTTTAAGGTATCCTTTGTAATCCGGGACGAAGTAGAGAAACAGCACAGAGCGGGTGTGAACTCTCTGCAGTATGACCCGACGATGCAGCGGCTCTACTCCGCTGGCCGGGACAGCATCATCCGCACATGGACCTGCAAACAACCCAAGGAGCCATACGTACAATCAATGGAACACCACACCGACTGGGTGAACGACATCGTTCTCTGTTGTGGTGGAAAAAATTGTAGGTGTAAATACTAGATACTACCGTACTGTAGTCTTGAGTTTTCCAATTTGATTTCTATCAACAGAATTTTTGCAACTTTTTATTTTACATACAATATTACATTAAAAATAAGATTGTATGTATGCCCAGCGCCATACATACAATGTACCACCACACCGACTGGGTGAATGATATCGTTCTTTGTTGTGGTGGAAAAAAATGTTGGTGTACACATTCCTAGATTCTACAGATAGTCTTGAGTTTTCAAATTAAGATTTCTATAAACAGAATTTTTTCCAGTTTTTTTTACATAAATTCCTACATAATTAATAAGTATAAGAAAGAAACATTCCATAATTATCCTTATTGAAACATACAATACCGTAACTAACTATAACGTCTATTTGTCTTTGAAATATAATTTTGAATATTTTTCTTAGAAGACACTAGTCATTATTTTTAACCAATAGTTTTCCTAATTTAATTTTTAAGAGTCTTCTTCACCTCTGTATTAAACACTTAAACATGCTTCAGCTCCCATCCCCAGTTTCAGCTCGTCAGTGTCAGCTCATCCCCTGTTTCTTATGGTATTTTGAGTACCGTACCTACCTTATTTATTACTTTTTAATGTTTTAAAAATTTTAAATTATTTTTCACATATAAAGGTTGGAGACAGTGCCCGTCATACCCATACATTAATAAGTGAAAATAAATTGCATCAATAAAAATAAATCTTAAAAAAAGGAAATTTGGATTTTTTCCCTACGGCACTATAATACCAGTAATGATTATAATTATATTTTCACATTGTCAAACTTTAAAGCATTTTTAGCGTTAATGTAACTATTCAACTAAATGATTACCAAGTTTTTAGAAAATCAGTGTCTGAAACAAGAATACAATACCACATTTTGCCCAAAAGCTATAACTGCACTACTAGCCCAAATGAGAAGAAGACTCTTACAGTGTACTTTTATAGATAATATTTATGTAGGGTGAGTGCACCAGTGAATGACCACCCCCCAGTGAATGACCGTTTCGTATAAAAAACAGTATATTAAGCTTTACTTTTTGCCTAGTCTATCATACACGGTCTTAAAAGTAACTTCGGATTCTGATTTGGATCCTCCCTGTCACTGGTTCAAAAAGAAAGTGTCAAACATCTGTTTGTAACACAAACAAAATTAAGTGTTCCACCCAGTTCATCTTAGAGCTTCCCCACTATAGCGTATCGTACAAACAAGGTTAGCTGTATTCTTCATTGTTCTTTGATTATTGATTGAAACTGCAATATAATAAATGTAATTAACAGTAAACATGTTAAGGTGCAGTTCTGTACTCATTTTAATACCAAAATCATAACCAACAATTTAATTATACAGTCGGTCATTCACTGGATCACAACTATTGGTATAACCAGTGAATGACCATTTCGGTCATTCACTAGATTTTGATCAATTTTCTTTAAACGTTTTGGAAACAATGTTTTCTGGCAGATTAAGTGCTAGAAAACACTAAAAAAACATCAGAAATCATGTGGGTACAATAAACCAAAGTTTGACCGGGGCTTAATGTTTACGGAAATTTACTACAAGAACAGTGGTCATTCACTAGAATCTCTATTTTAACGATCTGGAAATGGTTAGTGTTGTTAATATATAGGGTTCCAGCTTTGACTCTGTGAGAATCTTAACAGCTTATTGGGTGGCGAGGAGGGAGAGTGGTGTTAATACAATTTTAAAATGCGATGTAACATGTATTTTCTGTCTGTCGGTCTGTATGCATTTTATTTTATATAAATGTCATTGTCTCAAAAACGATTATATATAAGTAAATAATAAAATTTTGTAGGTAGGATCAACATTTGGTTTAGATTTCATTTTTGTTTAACTTTCAGTTCCAAAATGGTGGTACTTTAAACGATTTTCAATGTTAAATTTTTTAGAGCCTATAAAATATTTTGTTTATTTGCAAGAAATACAAAATTTACGCAATTATTGTGTATATTTTTTGTGTGGTGGCTTTTGTCTCAATTGACCTATTTTTAACGGTCATTCACTGGTACATTCATTCGAAATATTTGGTATTCTGATACCAATGAATGACCGGTCATTCACTGGGTAAACACCGGTCATTAACTGGTGGATAGGCGGTCATTCACTGGTGCAATGATTTATGTATGATAAATTGTATTTTTCAATACTCTGTTTTAACATAATGCATTAAGTTTTACTATTAGGAACTACAGAAGAATACGGGCAAGACATTTAAACTATTCCCTACACTGTAGCGTAAAAACCTGTTTTACCATGTAAGATTCAAGTGGAAACTCAACCTTAAACGGTCATTCACTGGTGCACTCACCCTATAAATATTAATGTTTACTTACCGGTAATTAATAAATCTGAAACATTTTAGATGTATTATTTTAAATTACTATAGGCTTCCTCTCACCCAGCAATCTCAGATTGCACTCTAATTGTGAAATACCACTATTTAATAATTAAATAGGCCTAACCTCATACACAAAGACTGGACTTACAATTTACTTTGGGTTATCATAGTTTTAAATAGTTATGTTTAATAGCAACATGTAAAGTTTTTTCAATCACTTTGTATTGCTTTGCTTTATAGTTTAAAAAAGTCATTAATTTTTATTGATTAGCCTATAGAAAAAAAATATTGATTATTTCTTTCACATAATTTTTATGTTTCACTCCATTTATCTTGAAAAAATTTTCTTAACTAGGCTATACTGAACTTGATGGTTATGTTTAGTGTTCGTAGATATTAAGGAACCAACAGTTTGACTTAAAATAAATATGTGAGTAAAAAAAAAGATTTGGTGAAATATTGACATTAAATCCTTAAGAACCAGCAAAAAAAAAAAAAAAAACACTTTTTACTAATGAGATATTTTTATTCCCATTAATGCTGGGAACTTATTTCCTGCATCAACTTTATTCAGTAACACCTTTTTAATACTTTTTTGGGCAGGAAACTTACACAAGTTTTGCTATATTGATCCCTTAATTTTTTTGAGAAAGAGCGGGCGGATAATACATCCTTCCTAGAGTCACCCAGACCATTTAAAGGCCAAACCATCTGAGACTTGACGAGAGGGAGTCGAGCATATTACATATTTCATTGTTATAGGTTAAGCCTTGTCTCTATTCAAGTTTATTACAGCTTATGTATTGAAACTAAGTGACTAAAGTCCAGTGTTGAGGAGTAGCGCGCTACTGTAGTGCCGCTACTTTTTAAGTAGCATCAGTGTAGCTCCGCTACTTTAGAAAATACGTAGCTTGTAGCTGTAGCGAACTACATTTTTAGAGTAGTTGTAGCGAATTATTTAGCTACTTTTCTCGTTACTTTAAGTACGATACGATAATAATATTGTGTTCACACACCATACATAGATTCCAAATGAACACAAGTGAAACCTTTGTATAGTTAGTGAGCTGTTATGTTTTTGCTTGTTGGAATCAAATAAGATTATTTTCAATCCGTTGCCACCACCAGGCGCTCCAATTGAGAGAACAATAACCAAAAAATTACAACCAGTCTCGTTCTCTTGTCGTATTTGCCGGCCACCAGATGCACTAGTTGTATTCCACTGTCCTGTATTATAGAAACTAAAGTACCACACTACGCATGCGCACCGCCAGGATCGCTCAGGTTAGGGAAGGAATGTTTGCAATAAGAGACGACGTGACAATACAATGAATTCTAATAGCCTAATTGTTATTGTAAGACTACTGACAAACGACATAACCTGAACCATGTTGATTGATGTTAATGTGAACGTTTACTTCCCAAACTAGGTTAATTCATACTTAATACGATACAGAGGGCTTCATACTTGAATTCTATTTTTGTAGTATCTAATCCAACAATCGACAGCATATGACAAGTAGTAGTTACAGGGAGATTGGTGACAAAACTAAAGAGGCTAGTTCTTCTTATTCTGAGTGCATATGCCAGAATTAACCCTACCATGGTCAGCCTACAAAAAATATTATAAACTTTTGATGATAACTTATTAAATATTGTTGTTTACTTCTTTGACTTTGATGTTAGTCGCTTCATGTGACAAATTTCATTTTCATACTACTATTCTCATTACATTATCTAGGCTCCAGAATTACAAATAATTATGTTAAATTATGTAATAATTATGTAAGTCTAAAAACAACACCAAAATAAGGTACCTATAAAAAACTTAATTACTTGTACTTGAAAGTAGGAAAATTGTGTGATTATTCATCATAAGAGAAAACCAGGACGTTTGCGAAAGTAGCTAAAACTGTAGCTAGCTAATTTTTACTTGTAGTTGTAGCTGTAGCTAAGCTACTTTTTTCAAAAATTAGCTGTAGCTAGCTACTTTTAAAAAAGTAGCTTCCCCAAAACTGCAAAAGTCAGACATAATTATTCTCTGGCTCTGTCTGTTTCCGTCTGTCTATCTCACCGATGGGTGTATGTTGTACTTCAGGGCCTGCACCCCTAGAACTGGGAAGGGCCTGCACCCCAATCCCAGCTCAAAGTACCGAGTTGGGTAACGGGCGTTGTAGGGAAATAACGCAGCTCCCAAAATAACATCAACTTGACTTGGTATATAATAAGTAGGATCTGCGAGATCAAACTGTTGCGTGCGTTGAACAATATCTGATGGGACAGGCATGCGAGGAAGATCCATAGTGAGTTTGTTTAAAATGACCATAGCATGATCTTTAATGATTTGTTGACCTGCCAATGTTTCCAATGATGCGAATATTTGGCCTTTACTACGAGTCATTCGTTGGTTAATGCCCGAAATTTGAATGTCACAATGATGACGTCGTGCATTTAAAACATTGACAGCATGTTCTGATATTAATGTGCACATACTGCCGGAATCAAGTAATGCTCGAAACGAGTGAGTTACGCCCTCTGATGTACGTATCTTAATCATTGTAGTTCCTAGCAACACCGTCTGATTCTTTCCTAAGTGTGTAGACTGATTGTGAGAACTGATTGAGGGATTGTCATTGTCCTGATCGTTGGTCGCAACATTAGTAGCAGTAGGGTTAGAACATAAATTAGTAGATGATGGATGTACAGTATTCGATTTGATTGAATCGAAATGTAACAAAGTATTGTGCCGTTTGTGACATCTTTTGCAGGTTGATCGGGATTTACACGTTTTTAAAGAGTGTATTCCTAGGCATGAAACACAATGATGTTTTGCTTTTACCAATTGGAACCGTTCTTGTGGAGTTTTTGATAAGAAGAGAGGACATGCAAATGTTTTGTGGTTAGACTGATTGCATGCAGCGCATAAATAAAGCGTATTGTTGCTCAGGGTTGGCATAGGTTTTGGAAAAGTGACACATGATACGTTATGCATTTCGGCTGTTTTCATAGGTTGGGGCAACGGCATTGGTGAGTTTCCTTTAAGTACTGGTTTTGCATTAGGTGAGGACTTAGAGCTAGTGTTACCAGTACTGTAATGCGCTTCTGTCAGATGAGTATGATGAGAAAAAGTAGCATCTTCATGCTGCGTGCATTCGTTGCTAAGAAAATTCAAAATTTCTGTAACTTTTGGTAAAGTATGATTTACTGCTGTGGACAAATTACGTGACATTTCAAGACGCTTACGCAACTTCACGTCCATTTTCCGGAGTAGGACGGCAACAAGCAAGGGATTAGGCTCTGGCATGTTGCATTGAATAGCTTGTAACGCCTGCGAGTTTTCATTATAGGTGTTTACAAACTGTCGAATCCCAGGCATATGAGCATGTGAGATTTCTGGGAGATCGAGAATGGCATTAAGATGTAAAAGCTGTAACCGCCTATCATTTTGGTATCGGTCACGCAGTAACCCATATGCAATTAAGTAGTTCTCGTCTGATATGTTTAAGTTTCTAATCAAACTCAGGGGTTCATCTGACAAAACGCTTAATAAGTATTGAAACTTGATGACATTGGACAGTGATTTATTCAAGTGAATTGTTGAGTCAAACAAGTTGATGAAAGTTGTCCAATTTGACAAGTCGCCATTGAATTTTTTAAGTTCAAATTTTGGCAGACGGACAGTGGAGTGATCATTAGGTGACATACCTGCTGTTTCGTGTGTTGTACCTGTACCGTTGTCGGTAGAGTGAGATTGAGGATCAACGGTAGGTTCAAGCAGATCGATGGTAGATGCGATGTCGATGTATAGATCTCCTAGTTCATTCTTATCCGCCGCCAGAATTTCGTCAGTGAGTGCGTCATCTTCTCCGTGTGAAATGGCCCTCTGGAAGACTTGGTCGTAGTCAGTCCACATCTTTTCGACTTCGGTCTTGTATGACTTGAGGCGTTTCCTCTGTATGGCGCTGATGTTTTCTGCCTGTGAGTTTATTTCGTTAACAGCGGTCTGGATGGTCGTAAATCTTGATTTAATTATCTTCGATAGTCTGGTATAAGTTTCTGGTTTGAAATCTGTTCTTGGAGCCATTCTTAATTATATATGATGCGGTTTTATTGGTTTCAGTAGATGAGGTAATGATGGTGATAATGATTATGGACTTCTAAATGAATTGACGTTCCATAGCGATGATTCAGTTATAATCCGGCTTTCGGAGAACCAAAAATGTTGCAAAAGGCTCCATTTCTATGTAATTCTATGATTTGTACTGATGCGAAAATAATATATAAAATTAAATAAATAAATAAATAGACAAAATGAATTGATGTGTTTGATGAGAGATAATGGACTGTTATGTTTATTCAATATTATTTACATCTGTTTTCAAATCATGTGCTGTACAGTATAAATAAAACAAAATGTACATGTTGGCTGAGTTGTAAATTAAAATTATTTTTTCATTAGAATTGACCAGGCGTGGCTCCCTTTATTAACTGAAGTAGGGCAGCTTCGGCTGTTCCGAGCCCTGGCGGAGGTGGCCTTGTGTCAATCGCGCGCTTACTGGTTGTCTCACTCCAGCCCTTTCCAAAAGGGAGGTAATGAGTCAGGATGTCGAGGACCTGGGGCTTCCGTGCCTTCGGGTGCGGTTGAAGTGTAGCCGGCGCCTTTGGCGTGCGGGTTTGCAGTGACCTAGTTATTCTGCTTGGGAACCACCCATGACCCAAGTAAAACCTAAAATGGGATTTTGTTCAAGCCCCTGGCTTCGGCCAGTCCGGATATTGGGTTGGACTCGAGGGGGTAGAGGTTGTCGGTATGCTCGGCACGCAGCTTCGGCTGTTGGGGGCCCTCCAGCCTCATCTGGGGGCGTTGCTCACAAATGAAAGCCGAGAAGTAGCATGGGTAGTGCTGCCACTGTCACTCACAGCGGATGGTCAATTTGGGTTCACCGCCGGTTGAGTACCACAGGCCTAGTGAATTCCGGTTTTTGTGGGGGTCTAATCCGCCTTAATGTGATTTGGGGCAATAGTTCCATAACTCCCCTTGTCGTAAGACCAGTCCGGTATGGCTAACGCTGGGTACGGAGTGCCCGTGAGGGTAGGGGGAGCCAACACAAGGTTTTACCCTTGTGGATGGAGCCTAAAACGAAATGGAAAATGGAATGGAATGGAATGTCTATCTCACAGATCTCGGATAACTCAATTCTTTTGTTCGCATTACACAGAGTCATTCAGTTGGTCTGAACAAAGGGAAAATGAAGGGAAGCTTCCCTCCGTTCACACCAACCGAATGACCCCTACTAATGTGAACGAAAGAATTGAGTTACCCGAGATTGGTGAGATAGACAAATGGAAACAGGCAGAGCCAGAGAATAATTTCTGACTTTGGTCACTTAGTTACAGTATCAAGACACATGTATGAGAATTCGGTGTGTGAAATTGCCAAAATTACCTTACTTCTTGAATGAATCGCCCCTTATTGTGAATGAAGTACTTAATAAATTAATTAACATTTATAGGTATGTAATATCTTACCATACACTCTTTCTGCAGTAATTTCAGCAAGTTCAGACACGACAGTGAAGGTGTGGAATGCTCACAAGGGGTTTTGCATGTCAACCCTACGAACACACAAGGACTATGTGCGCGCGCTGGCATACGCGCGGGACCGAGAGCAGGTCGCGTCCGCTGGTCTGGACCGAGCCATTTTCCTGTGGGATGTCAACACCCTCACAGCCCTCACCGCCAGCAACAACACTGTCACAAGTGAGTTTTGCTGTAGGACATTGTTAATGTGTCTTCTTGCGGTATTTTAAGTATATTGAGAAATCATCCTCAGCCTAATCAAGTGCCCTATTCTAGTAGTTTTCATTACTAGTCTCGAAAGTGACTTATTGCGGGGAGAGATTGCATTTACGAGCGAGGCGAAGCCAAGCGTGGAAAAGGCTATCGAGCCCCGCAATGGCACTTTTGAGACAAGTATTCAACATTATTTTTCATTACGATATCGAAAAACTTTTAAACAACATGAATATTTTTGTTTATTCAACTTAGTATCAAGAAAAAAACCAAACTCATAAAACTGAGTTTCCGTGCTTATGTCGAGGTACATACGCACGGACACTCAGCGTTATGCAACAGCTGATCGGCCTAATGCAACAGCTGATTGGTCTACACTGCAAAATCCCATAACGGTTACTTTCCGTGCACCACAAATGCATAGATAGTTAAAGTTATGTAATTTTGCCGTGCAGTAGCGGGAATAACCTATTTTCTTAGCTCATTTTACATTAGAAAATGTACTTTCGTGTGTAGAGTATTGAAAAGTAATTTTCAATACTTTTGCATCATATAGTGTTATAGGCTTGGAGCAATCTTAGTATGATTGAATTAGCGAAAGAAGGTTTAGTCAATGAATACAAAAAATCTATATCTATAAAAGAGGAAGCATGTATGTATGTATATATATATATATATATATATATATATATTTATTTATGTTGCCCATGGACTCCGAAACCGCTTGACAGATTGTAATGAAACTTTCAGGCATTATTAAGCATTATTCAAGGATGGTTTGGGCGAAGTTTGGAGCCCTTTAGGACTCCGCCCCACTGGACTTAAAAATTACTTTAGGGCCTCCGTGGTTGAAATTTGACATGGACGATTCTCTTTGCTCATAGGTACTCACTAGGAAACGGTTTTGCAAATATATTTTTTTAAGCTGTTTGGGCTCCGTCCCACTGGACTTCAAAATTACTTAAGGGCAACCGGGGTTTAAATTTGATGGACCTAAAATATACACATGTAAAACACAATTATCTGGTGTTTGGAAAAATCTAGAGCCTCTGAGGCAAAGCCTGTTAGAGGTTCTTTGTGTATTTTTTGGTCCTAATAGACTTTTCCTTTCAACAGAGATTCATGTGACCTGTTAATTTTCTTCCACTGTAGTTTTCATTTGATAGTTATATTTGGTCTTTGACTTTGTCCATTGATTTTGATTGTTCTGTTTTCATCAATTTTTGTTGTGTATAATAATATATACTACACAAATTTTACAGGGTTAACTTTCCTTGTCTGTAAAAGTTTAATGGAATATCTATCTGAAATAATTGGCCATTGGATGCAACCATAACTGACCTGGTTGGTGCTGGTTTGATCACCGGTAAATTGACTCCATCCATAAATTATCAACAAACTGAGAAGATATTCTTAATAAATGTTGAAATTTTGTAATACCTCATGACTTTACAATTAACAGTTGTTACAATGATATTTCTCTATGAACACTTCTAAGTTCTTTCATTGTCTTGTTTCTTTTTTCTAGCCTCGTCATTGAACGGCAGTAAAAATTCAATTTACAGCCTGGCAATGAATCCACCCGGCACTGTAATAATAAGCGGAAGTACAGAAAAAGTCTTAAGAGTTTGGGATCCCCGATCTTGTAACAAGCTCATGAAACTTATTGGTGAGTTTCCCTCAATTAAACTAATGATCACTTGTTCACACATCGTCTCTGAGAATATTTTCGTTTCAAGCACAATTTTGACTAACATGTGACTATATTTTTCAACATGTGTCAAGTTTAATATACTTTTAGTGACGTATTAAATTATATAGTATTGAAAGCATGCCCAAATAATTGCATATATTTGAAAAATTCCATTGATTTGTAATATTTATCTGTTAAGTTGAGACTTATTTAGTTAAATTCAATATACATCAATTTGAATACTCTTGTTCTCAACCCAAACATTAACAATTCATGCCAGTACATACCATAATGTTTGATTCTAAAAAAAACCTACATAAAAACATATTTACCGTTGTTTAAATCCCACAATTTTCTCAGTTCAAGAAGAAGGGAAATTAGTCTCAAGGTGTCTGCCTAAGATTCAATAGATACTCCTATCAGTTTCCCATATTTACTCTGTTTCACTATCATCAAATGATATTTTCCTATTATTTTCTGCTAATCTTTCATGTTTTTTGAACATTTGAAAGTTCCCCGTGTGATTTTGTTTAAATTTATACAGGGTGTCCCTGAACTCTCTACCAACTTTTTCAGGTATTATTCCTGGGCCATAGACAAGTCAAAATATCATATTCAAAATTTCGAAAACTCAAAAGTTACTCGTATAGCCGCCATTTTGTTTTTTACACAAAATAATTTTTATTTCCGTAATGGATCATTGTATTAAGTTAATATTTGGCATGAACCTTCATCATAGCAATACCCATTTTCAAGAAAAAATTTATTTTTTTCTAATGTGTATTTTCAAAATGGCGGCCATTTTAAAATTTTAAACTAAAATACAGTACACTCTCGTTCATCGGACTCGGTGACATCGGAACTCCGCTTCATCGGAACTGAAAATCTAGATATCATTAATTTTTTTCTTACAAAATAAATAATTTTTCCATTTTAGCGCCTTCAATTTCCATTCGTTCTTATCCGCACAACAGTGAAGTATCTCATTTTGCATCAAACGTCATCAGGCGTTTTCCATAATCTGTACACATCGATGTGATTTATGAGGCCGTGGAGTATTCGCACAAAAATAGAAAGAGGAAGGGGGCAGGAGTGAACATCCGTTTCGACCGCTTCCCAAACTGTCATTCAGTCTGTCTTGCACTGATATCCCTGACCTCATGACTGCACCTGTGTTACGTGGAAGTCAGTTGACTGCTGGAATATGGAATATGAGAATAACGATTTTGGATCTTTATTTCCCGCGTTGTTTTTATTCCTGTAGGTTCATTGTTACCATGTTCAAAGTTTGAGTGCCTTATTTTCATAAAATCTCTTGTGTTATCTTAAAAACAAGAGTGAATACAATCACGATAGGTACGGGCGGAAATGATGACTCACGACGGACTCCGCTTCATCGGAATTTTTTGACATCCGAACCGGCCGTCCGCCACATTAGTTCCGATGAACGAGAGTGTACTGTATCTCAAAACCGGTAAATTTTATAAAAATATTACTAGACACAAAAAAGTTGACAAATTTAATTATATAACCAATGGTACCAAGTTTGTAAAGATCTGACAACAAATAACGGAGTTATTGAGATTTTTCTCCATAAAAACATTGATTTTGCATTGTAATTAATGCAAATTAAAGTAATTTTAATTGAAAAATCTCAGTAAGTCCGTTATTTATTGTCAGGTCCTTACAAACTTGGTACCATTGGTTAGATAATTAAATTTGTCAACTTTTTTGTGTCTAGTAAAATTTTTATAAAATTTACCGGTTTTGAGATATTTTAGTTTAAAATGGCCGCCATTTTGAAAATACACATTAGAAAAAAATAATTTTTTTCTTGAAAATGGGCATTGCTATGATGAAGGTTCATGCCAAATATTAACTTAATACAATGATCCATCACGGAAGTAAAAATTATTTTGTGTAAAAAACAAAATGGCGGCTATACGAGTAACTTTTGAGTTTTCGAAATTTTTAATATGATATTTTGACTTGTCTATGTATGGCCCAGGAATAATACCTGGAAAAGTTGGTAGAGAGTTCAGGGACACCCTGTATACCATGTGAGCTTTACATCAAAATTTATTTTAATATTGTAGTCTGAAATAGTCTACATTTTTGAATAAAAATAACATACAAAATAGGGTTTGACAAAAAGCTAATCAAGTAATTGTGTGATTTTCTACCCGGCTCGATTGATATTAAGGTTGTTACAGTAGACTCCCTCTTAACCGGCCACCTTTTAACCGGTCTCCGCTTTGACCGGCCTACCCTGAAAGATAAACATCATCTTTTTAACTGACCGATTTTTATCTCATCATCGCTTTAACCGGGCGTGTATTCTATAATTCAATTCAACATTATATTATATTGATGTTCTCAAACTAAAGCAATCCTGGACGGAAGTGAATGCGTTTGAACCTGCAATCCAGTAGACCACAATAAAGAAGCAAACTATTATTAATTTAGTCGTGGATTTCATGGGGGTCAGAGGTTTGTTATAAATTATACACAGTAATATTTTTAAATTTATTTTCTAGTCAAAATTGCATGTAGGCCATATAAAATTGCATGTTGGCGATTTTAAATGTACATCGGTTTGACCGGCCAATTCATTATCTGGCCACGGTCTGGTCCTGAGGTGGCCGGTTAAGAGGGTGTCTACTGTAACCAGTTTTAATTGCTCATACAATTATTGTCATAGGTCACGCGGATAATGTGAAGGCGTTGGTGGTGAACAGGGACGGCACACAGTGTCTGTCCGGGAGTTCTGACGGAACTATCAAGCTGTGGTCGCTGGGCCAACAGCAGTGTGTGCAGACCTTCAGGATACACACTGAGGGAGTCTGGGCCTTGCTGGTACGCCACCACACCAACATAATAATCATAGGTCATACTGATAATGTGAAGGCGTTGGTGGTGAACAGACTCTGCACTCAGTGGGCCTTCAGGATAGTCTGGGCAAGGCTTCTGGGGTTCACAGAAAAATACTATGTTTTAAAAATGTTTTACTATGTAACATAGAAAAATACTATGTTTTAAATTGAGTTTATCGTCCAACCACATATTTTATATCCCCAAAGCAGAAAGGTTCTTATCTGTCTGCAACGGCGTGTGAAAAACTCAAAAATTGTTCGCAAGCGCATAAATAACTTATTTTAAAGTTAAATAATAATAATAATAAAGAAATACTTACCAAACAAAACAAAACACAGTTTGTAGAATAGTACTGCAGCTTAGTTTATTCACTCTTACACACAACACACAAATAATTAATTGTAATTATGTGTAAATAATAATTAAATAAAATAAGTTAAATATAATTAGTTAATTAGTTTAGATTAATTTATTTAATTAGTTAAATAATTATGTGTAAATGAATTATGTTGAGATACTTATTTTTAGTTTTAATTCTTCAAATTCAGTAAAATAATAATTGATTTCTATAGATGAAAAAGGTATATTTATAAAAAATAAAGACTGTTGTAGTATTTTTTTAGTTAAATATTGAAAACAACATAATAATAACATTAATTCACCAATTTAGGTTGAACCATAGGTCGTACAACTTTGATAAAAGTTTTATTTAATTCGTGAAAATTAGACGAAAAAATTAGCTATAATTTGTTTTTGTACGTCAATTAGATCAGAAACTCAATATAATGTCCTAGGGAATTGATAAGGTCGTAAATCAGATAAGCGATCGCCGAGTGGCCGGATGTCAAACAATAGAGCTCTTATCGGCAGGTGTTTCGCATTCCATCTATCCTCTCATATTACAATTGTATTGTTATCTTCCTAGAACTGAACGTCCTTTTCTTAATAATTGCTTTCTATATTTAACTTTTTATCTTTCGTTAATAAAAAAACCGATACACAACACAAGTTTTCTCATTGTTCCTATTTTTTGTTTTATAGCTTGTTAATCTGTCCGCAGACCCGTTTCAGACCCCTTTTCCTGTCTGCGACAATGTCGCAGCGTCGCACGTTGTTTTGCTTTGGGGTTTTATATGATATCATAACAGCAATTTGATGCTGTGGCAGTTATGTTAAAAAAAGCAACGTTAAGGAGAAAACTTTTACATAACAATGCAAAATAAATTTTGTTTGGCTGGCCCCACTCTGCTTGTGTAAAATGTGTTATGCGTCAGTAGATATTTTTTTTATACATTTATATATATTTTGTTTTATGAGTCCATTAGGGATGGATAAGTGTTTTGTTTATATATATTGGACAGTTTAAATTTATAGCCTATTTCTCAATTGAATGAAATTTAAATTAAGCGTTCTCTTGTTGCAGGCAACAGAAGGCTTCACCCATGTGATATCGGGTGGACGGGATCGGAAGGTGCTGATGACAGATTTACGGAACCCTAACAAGTCGACCATTTGCATCTGTGAGGAGAGCGCTCCCGTCCTCAAGATGGCCGCCCCACCAGACTTCAGTGGAGTGTGGGTGGCCACATCTGAATCTACCATCAACTACTGGGTAAATTAATCTAACAACTCACTGTGCACTATACTATGTTTTATAAAATATCGAAGATTTTAAGGTATAGGCTTGGTAAAGTTTTCAAATCACAATAATTAAAGTATAACAATTACATTGAGATTAACAATTCTCAGTTTCTCAATGTTAATACAACTTAGTTTATATTCTTAAGTTGTTTTCAATAATAATGTATTAAGGAGCTTGTTTTATTTCAACAAATACATCTTCAGGGGGCCTCCAAGTGGGTTTGCCATGCACTTAAAATTAAAAACACAAACAAAATAATATATAGAAATATTTACTAACAAGTAACTTTTACTGACACACGGAATTGCAACGCATGAAAGCATTAGGTTGAGCCGGTTGGTATTCAAGCCAGTAATGTGTTTCAGTGAAATATTAAATTTCATTAACTCTTTGTAGTCTATGTGTATATTTATTCAATGTATGTTTATGTGTTATCAATTTTTTAACTTAAGACCAACCATTTTGAAGATGAACTGAAGATGTGGTTGTTGCCACGAAGCAGGTAGTGGACCTCTGTAGTACATTGGTTTATAATTAAATTCAAGTATTTAATATGCAAAGTATAACCGTTTCAACTGTCATAATTTAGAGTGTAATGAAAATTACACCTAGAAAATTGTGACTCATGACTCAAAACACTGATGAGTTGTCGCTCTCATCTCACCCCACCTCCCTCTCTCGTTCCACGTTCTGAATAATTATGTAAATTCTTTTTTACTTCAAACTTAATACCTTTTTGTAATTTCCCACTTTTTAAAGTTTTCAGTAATAACTTTTTGATAAATTTTTGTTCCACATTAAAATAAATAAATGGTTTTACTAACATAGTTTTATTTATAGCTCTATTTATAGGTTGACAATAGCGGCTGAGCATTGCCCAGGCATTGTGCCCATGTTGGCTCGTTTCCTGGGTTCTACATTTTTTCATCATCTAGAAAAAGAGTTTGAATTATATTTCTATATAAAATATTTAGGTTTGTATTTTAGATTTAGTTACTTTTTGTGTTTTAATTTATGTGTATTATCAATTGTTGTTTAATTTGTACTACTACACATAATGAAAGACATTGCAAGTACTGTTTGTTTTATCAATAATATTTGTATTTGAATTTTAACCTTGTGTTTTCCAGGCATTGCCCAAAAGAGAGTGGATCTCGGATGGCGGTGGATCGGGAGACGAAGGGGACTGCTTGAACGGGCTGAAGCCTGTCAACGGAAAGCCGGAAATGACCATCAAGGGGGGCCCGGCTATCCGCAGGTTCCACATATTGAATGACAAGCGGCACATTTTAACTCAGGACACGGAAAATAATGTTGCCATTTTTGATGTCCTGAAGGTAATAAAATATCACTTTTTTGGTAACATTGTAGCTGAATATTATGTTATAAATAGGCTTACACAAATACAGTAGAACCTCAATTAATCTTCATTCTCTTAACCTGATGGTTAATGGTTATTTGTATTAAGTGTTGCCCTCTCTGTTATCCGATACTGCATAAATGCACATTGTCATAGGCCTACTTTTTATGTGTCTTAATTGACATACCGTACTGTGCCTAAGCTCAGCAAGGCCCTATTTTGATTGAATTCATGGTCTTGACCTTAAATTAATTTAAATAGCTTATGTATTTTTATCCAATTGTAAAAGATTTAATTTCTCTAAAAATCATGAGGGTGGGGTATAATGAAGGTTCTGCTGTAAAATAGAAGTAAATTACATACTTGTGTTTCATGTAAAAATATATTTTTAAAATGAATTCTTATCAATAGTCCACATAAATCAAGAAATTACTCGAAAGCAACAAATTCAAAAGCAAAAATATTAAAAGTAAATAAAGTTATTGGAACACCACTCATTTCCAATGTATTTTATTGTTTTTAATGAAAAATAAAACAGCAGACCATATACAAGTCATATAAATTTTCCTTGACTTTTATGTAAGTTTATTGATGAGTTTTAAATGTTACTTTTATAAATAATATGTTAAAAATAGCTTTAAGCTCCTTTAAAACTAGATCCCAAGATCCAATTTTTGTAACCCAGTTGTGGTATGTTTGTAAATAGTATAAATTCTAAATTCTCTTTCCACTACGTAAGTTTATTTTAACTTATTTAGGAAATAACTATGGTGTACCAAATTAACTAAAAATGCAAAAATGTGTATCATAAGCAGGAAAATGCTAGAAAATTATAACCCGCTTTAATGTAGGTCCACTCAGTTTTTATAGATCGCCGACCGATAAGGCCGGCCGCACACCGAAACGGACACGACACGACAAGACCCAACGAAACCTTTTACGACTTCCGGAGCTAAGACAATAACATAGTGTATGGGTATCCATTTAATAATATGTGTTTACTTTTGTTCGCAAAGTCGAAATATGCTTTGTATTGTTGTGTCGCGTCGCGTCGCGTCCGGTTTGGTGTCGGCTAGCCTAAGAAGACAAATTTATCATTCCAGCTATTTTCTAAAATAAAAACATAGGTTATTTTATTTTGTTTGTCATGGGTACTTTACTAAAAAAAGAAACAATTGATATCAAGGGTTAAGGACCAATATAATATTAGCCTAGAACTTATATTGTTTGATTTTATTGGAAAATTTTGGTATTTCAGGCATGTAAGGTTGAAGACTTGGGGCAAGTCAACTTTGATGAAGAGGTTAAATCAAGGTTCAAGATGGTTTATGTTCCTAATTGGTTCAACGTCGATCTCAAAACTGGGGTAAAAATATATTTACAACATGAAATTGAGTTTTGTGTTATAATCAGGGGAGTTTTGTGGTGTTGTATAAATTGTATTGTAATTAATTTTAAAAATTAAAATAAATCATTTAATTTATTGTTTTCAAGTATGGTTTCTTTATTTTAATTTTCAAAACAAACTTCCTCCAAGCAAAATAAAAATGAAAAACTTGCAAATGCACAGTATTTATTTATTGATTGATTTTTTGGAAGTATTTAATCACATAAAACTTTTTTCTGTTTGATATTTTGCACTAAGGTTTACAACAAACAATCTTTAGTTTTATCAATACTCTAAGATAAGTTCTTTTTAAGCAAGTTTTTTAAAACCATCATTTTTTTCTATGTAAAATTATTTTACAAATAACCAAAATATAGTTTACTGCAAAATTAAGCTTATCTGTTGTTTGAATCACTTTTTAAAATTAAATCTTTTTCGTTAAGTTTTCTACTCAGCCTATTTCTTTATTTGTCATTAACAACAGGCACACCTGAGGAACCTTGACATAACTCTGTGAAACTCATGCAGACAAAATAAAGAGGTAACATTGGTTTGTGGATAGGTCTAACATGTAACGTGTAATGGTTCATAGTTTAAACATAAACTTAAATCAAGTCCTTACGTTAAGACACTGTCCTTGTCTCATCATAGTCCTATCTATCTGTTGACTCACTACTTACCAAACCAAAAATAATATTTTCAATCCACCCAATAAGTGGTCACTTCTTAGTTTTATTCGAACAAGAAATCAGTTGTCATAAAACATAAAATGAAAATTTAATTATACTGTAAGAATAAATCTAATATACAATGTAAGTTTATGGTCGCCAGATGATAAATATATAAGAAAATTCATGTGAATAATAAGCTGTCAGAATTCAGGTGAGCATGAATTAGTTTTCAAAGTACAAAATTACGTAATAGCTAGTGACTGATCTTTTACCAATTTTACAGTTTGTCCTTTATTGTTTTTTTATTGTTTGTGTGGTTTTTATACATAAAATATTTGTATCTGCTTTAATCCAAGTTTAACTCAATGACTGTGTCAAATACAATTATTGTTGTTAATTACCAATCAGTTACTGATTACTGATCCCTGATAATTACCTTTAGCGTTTAAGGCTAACAAGTTTTACAACATCTACTTGAAAGTTTGCAGTTATATTATACTAATTAGTGACAAAACAAAATCATAATTGAAATTAAATTCTTATAGTAGGATTCACGAAAATAGTCCGATGAGAGTCAATACATTGTTGCCAAATTTATTCTGAAACACAGTTTTATACTGTACTATATGGTAAACATAACCACAAATGACAACATTGCAGGGCGAGAGGGGGTGAGGGGGGACACAGCTGTTAAAATTTTCATCGGACTATTTTCGTGCATCTTACTATAGTTCAGACCACAGAATACTCAAGAAGAAATTGAGATATTATATTACTAGGAAATACAAAGTCTTTGGTTAACAATATAATACTTTAAAAAAAGTGACGATATAGTGAATTTTTAATTACTGTACACATAAATCTTATACTTACATTGATGTATAGAGCTATACAATTTTTAATTGGCTAGCCAATACAAAATTTAATAATATTGATGGAAAATAGTGGTATGTAATTTAATCATCACAGGAAAATTAAACCTGTGTAGTTCATGGCATATGTTGATTCAAAGTGAAAGGTATAGCATAGTTCATAACAGTTAATTATTGAATGGATAAGCATGTTTCTCGAATGTGATGAGAGTAATTTGGTTTTGATCTGAACAGATGCTCACAATTCATTTGGGGCAAGATGAAAACGACTGCTTCTCTGCCTGGGTGTCATCCAAAGAAGCTGGTCTTGCACCCAATGAAATGGTTGATCAAAAAGGTAAAAACTGTTATCTCAGACATTAGATTTTCCAAATTAGTAAACTAAACAATCTTAGTTGGCGAGTCCTTATCAATCAATTTGCCTGTCTGTCTCTCTTCGCCTCATTTGTAAATAATAGTGACTGTGCAAAAATAATGAGAGTAAAATTGGTTTATTTCTTTAATTAGAACGACTAATTTATCCTCACAGCAGCAGTAAGAATTGGTTAAGTTCTTATATAGGTTATTTCACAGAGTCATCACACAGGTCATCATTCGGTTCAAAAGAGTCAAATTATACCATTGTTCTAGTGAACTATGGAAACTTGTTATTGAAAGCTCTGCTCGAAAACTGGTGGACAACGGTTCATGTTGATGAAGAGACAGAGATCTCCGGTGATGCCCACAACATGCAATCGCAGTCCAAGTTTGGAAATGAATACTTCAAAGTTCCCGGTCACACACCATTAATATTTAGGTAAGATAAATTTGAGTTGGTTTATTGCAATGATTAGCAGAGTGTTGACCTCAAGTCCAGTTTTGCAAATTTGATACTTCAGTATTTGTAGACCCTTGGATAAAAAGCATTTTACAGTCACTCCCTCTCGTTAGGATGCCAGATGGTCTGGATGTCTTGGAAATGAATCATCAGCAAGTTACGAGTTTCTTACAGTTGAAATTGTCAGGATTGAACTTGTTCTGTTTATTTCATTTTCATTACTAATTATAGTAGAATCCAAATGTAGACGTGTCCCCCCAACTCAGGTAGAAACCCTTCCTAATTCCTCGTTGTCAAAACAATGTCACCGTTCGGGGCGGCCAGTCGGACGGCCGACATCCGTCCGCTTTTCCAAGAAATTCAACGCCCCACTATAACTTTTAATTAATTGATGATCTGTTCGAGTTTTGTTTTATTCATCTATGCAAGTCAAAACGCATAAGCCATCCTTTAATAATGTAGGACTAGTGCATAAATTTGATTGAAAATTATAGTGGAGTATTGAATTTCTTGGAAAAGAGGGCGGATGTTGCCCGGCTGGCAGCCTCGAACGGTGACATTGTTTTGACAACAACGGATTAGGAAGGGTTTCTAACTGAGTTGGTGGAGGGGGGGGGGGGGGGGGGGGCACGTCTACATTTGGATTCTACTATACACTACTTACTGTATGTTGTTGTGTGTTTTAGTAATTTTGAATGTGAGTAATCTCACTATAAGTTAGTTTATTTATTAATTAAAATTGTAGTTACACTAACTCCATAGTAATTTTTTTAAATCTAAAACTAAAATTGTAGTTACAGTAACTCCATAATAGTTTTTTAAATCTAAAACTGTAGCCTGTTTCTTAAAAAAAATTTACTTTATAATTTATTGTTCATTCCTATTGTCTGGTGTCAAGTTTGTTTTTACCAATGTCATGAAAAATGAGGATCCAACAAGTTGGTAGGAAAACCCCATAATGTTCGGGTTAGTGCACTTAAAAATATGATTTAATTTTTATAAAATACTTCAGGTCGTAATTTACATAAGTAAAAAGCGCTGGATGGTCCTGAGGCTTTTTAATCCGAACAAGAGTCCAGTCCCGAAGTGCCGTGGATTGGATTTCTGTATGACGTTATAACTTTTCTCAAAGTTCATGTAATAAAGCATTCCTGATTTCTGACTAGAGGGAGTCGGCTGTAATGAAAATTTTGAGATGAAAAAACATGTAAAAAAGCCAGATATGAAATATGATGATTGATGAAATGTTATTAAAAATGTAGTTTCTCACAAACCAAATATTATTTTCCAGTGAGGTTGGAGGACGCACATTATATAGGCTACTAGTAAAAGATGCGGGGGGAGAAACAGAGACTGTACTATTGAATGAGACTGTACCTTCATGGGTGGTAGACATCATCGTGGAGAAAAACATGCCCAAATTCAACAAAATACCATTCTACCTAATACCATTGCCATCGGCGGGAGCCAAGAATTCCAAAAGGTAGGCCTACATATGAAATCTTTTAATTAATTGCCACTAAAACAGATTTACAATATTTTGTTTGTAAATACAAATAATGTAAAAATTAAGTTAGGTATTAATATTTCACCTTCATAAAACTAATTGGTTGAACAGACCTAAGTGTTTCCTCAAAAAAGATTTGGGAGCATCAAGAGTATGCTGAGGCTTTCTCTTGGCGAATATCATTGCATTTAATCGTCAGGGCTCATTAGTGGTCTTTTTTTATCTTGTAACCCCCCTTAGTCTTTTAAAACTTTTAGTGTAAGATTAAATTACTTACTACTTAGTAAGAGTGGTTCGCTGTAGAGGTGAGCGGTATATATCCAACGAAGAACGCTCTTCTGTGAGGGACTTCACTAACTTGTCCACAGCAATCAAATCTAAAATGACTGCAATGGCAATGGCATTGCCACCTCCTCCATCATTATTTTAGTGTCAAAAGGTGTGTGGTATTAGCAGATTTTTAGATTAAGGGTTTGTAATAGTGCGACTCTATTGTTCTAAGATTTCATTATTATTTTGATCAATATATTAGTTTGTAATGGTTGTTTACAGGGACCGACTGATCGCCAACGACTTTATCCAGATGCACAAGGTTGCGGAACACGTGTATGAGAAGGTGCTGGGCTCGGACTCGGGCTCGGTGGCGGTGTCTCCGGGCATGGAGGACCAGGACAGCAGCTCACTGGCCGACGACAAGGTCGAGTTGCTGTGCAACGACCAGGTGAGTCAGGTGCCACACCTCACACTACGTGAAGTACATCTTAATAAGAATATTTATTACTTGTTTTTTATACGGATGCCACTAGTTTTTGAAGGTTATTTTTACTAGAAGCCTTAGAAAAACACAAATTGGACGAAAAGTATTCTATGAACTTTGAGTGAAAATTATAGGGTTCTATGTTGAACAGTTTTTGTTCTAATTCTCATGTCCGTGATGATCTCGGCAAATGCACCTCCACTTGCGGCCGCGACACCAACCTGATACCGTGTACTCAGCCAAGTTTTTAGCACGCTGGGTTGGTTAGGTTAATATTATTGTTAAATATGTAAAAAATTGTGTTGAAAGTTATTCACAGTGAAAAATAACATGCCCACTTAATCACTGGGCAAATAAATTTTGACTACGGAACTGCGGAAGGATGCTTCTGTCAATAGCCTGGCCTTGGCCTATCTATAGCTGTACAGATGGCTTGAATCATATTTTATACCTACAGCCTTGACAGATATGTCCACAATTAATACTAGATTCCACCATGGCTTTATTGACGAAATGTACGATAATAGCACATTTAAACATGGAATGTCACGATAATGTGTCTAAACTAAGTAACACAATTGGTTACAATAAACATTTGGCATTACCGTAATGGATTACCATTTATGGAATTTATGCATTTAGCATGTAGGTCTTCTACGCACAGTATCTGTCTAGTATGAAAATTCCCTAAACTGAACCGAGTGCAGTACCAATTAGTTTGTTTGGGGTTCCACTGTAATGGAGCCATCAATGTAAATTTTTAAAGTTGTATTTTTGCTCATTTAAAATTTTTTGTTTGTGTTTAAATGGGTTTTTTTTTTTGCTTCAGGTTTTGGACCCCAACATGGATCTTAGGACAGTCAGGCAGTTCATCTGGAAATCTTCTGCTGATTTGATATTACATTTCAAACCAATTAAGGGGTCATCCACAATATCACAAAGGGCTTGATAAGTTTGTTACGTTTTGATCATTCCAACCCTTAAGGTTTTGTAATTGTGTAATATATTTTGGAACATATTTTAATTTGGTTGTACAAATGATAACTAACGTGTCAAATTGTGATAAGATTTTAAATTTTATACAAACGTATTATTGTTTATTAGATATATTATTTGTATATTTTTTATTATATTTAATTTATTGTTGTATATTTCAATCAAAGGTAAAACCTAAGCAGTGGTGTTATTATTAGATTTTATTATTTGTATTATATTGTATGTATGAGTTCTGTTTGAGATTACGGTACTTTATGAAAGCGCAAAAAACTACGAGAGTTATGCTGTTATGCATATTTTAGTATTGGTAGAGATCAGGCTATTATATGATCAATAATGCTATGTTCCTTCTAGATTATATCCACGCAATTGATGCAAGATTACTACAGTAATCTTCAGGGCTTAGCCCCAGGATCGTCTTAAAGGTACCCCACCCATGTCAAAGCTTTTGGGAGTTTTTTTATCTGATTTGTTTTTTAACACATCAGACGGCAAAACAATTTGAAATAGTTCCAAAGTGAAAACAATAGAGTAAATAACCATTACTTAGTTGACAAAAGTACGATCAAAAGTAGAAAATAGTTTTTTCTTCTTATGGTTAGATTTGTTTGACAAGAGCTGTTTTTTTGTTCAACCTTCGATCGCTCTGTGCAGGCATTTTAAATTAAAATTTGATTTTAATCAAACAAGATAACTGTATGGCATATAAAAGTAATAATTAGTGTGGTTTACCTAACAGGCTCGGTAGATGTTGAGTGATGAGTAAATAAATGGACTTTTTGGTTGATTCTGAAGTCTTATGTAGGTGTTGCTATTTTTGTCAGCCAGAACTACAACCAGTTATAAACAAACAGATTCTTCTATTAATGAATTGGAGCATGAATGTTGACACCCTTCAGTGAGTTTCTCAGCTGCTGCTTTTTTTCGTATACATTCACTGAGGCCATATTTTTCAGAATGATGGTGGATGCTGATAGTTATAAGCAATGGCTTGTGGATGAGATATTCCCTAGTGGAGATTAACGTCCGCACTATTGAATACTAGTTCATCCATGAAGACCATACTCATAATTAGACCAATTCGTATATATGAGGACAAAATTGTGATTCGGATCCCACTTGAAACTGTAGGTCCCTAGATACCATTAGCTGTTGGGCTATTAATTAACAGTCCTGTCTAAGGAGAATGTTGGCCTTAGTCAGTAACAAGCCTACAAGATCGCGCTACAATCATCCTACACTCATCTCTCATTCATATTCAGGTTTAAATACCCACTATGTGAGGTCCCTGTCTCAAAATAGTGATATAGTTATATATACTATGCTTCTTTATTTTCTGGATTCTTGAAGAAAACCCAGTTGACAGACAAGGCAACGGGGGCCAGGTTTTTCGAAGATAGAATTGGCTGAAGGTCTGAAGGAGTCTTCAATCTTTTAGATAAAGGTGAAGATGGTGCTTTTAAGGTTCTTGGAAATGCTGCTGAAGTTCTGAGGCCCACTAAGAAGTTTCGTTACTCCTTTGAAGTAATGAGTGAAGTCCTTAAAGGCGCCCTTAGGATTCCCACTCTTAAGAATTCTTCTATTTGGGTTCTAGCATCATGTATTCTTTTTAATGGCTGCATCTCAGTTTTGCTTTTTCTTTTATCTGGAAATGATCATACCACACCTATGCAGTATAGGAGGCTTGAGCAACTCTTCCCCTTTTTCGAACAGTCTCCTCTTGTTTCCACTCAGTGATTCCACAAAGTTCCACAAGTTCGGTTCAGTAGAGAGTCGATTATCCAAACGTCAGTTATCCGAACGTCAGTTATCTGAACCCTTGATCGGCTTACTATTTCAATGCAAACTATTTGAAAAAAAAAAAACTATTTCAAAATGGTAAATATAGTGCCATTTATTTTTATTTCATCTTTTTATTGAAGCCTATATGGTGGCATCGTCCTCTAATCCAGCTACTTGGAGGTCACGATTGTGGATAGTTATAAGCGATGGCTTGTGGATGCGATATTCCTTAGTGGGGATCAAAGTCCGCACTGGTGAATACTAGTTCATAAAGACCAAACTCATAGTTAGACCCATTCGTAAATATGAGGTCAAAATTGTGGTTTGGATCCCACGTTAAACTGTTGTTCCCTAGATACCATTCTCTGCTGGGCTACTAATTAACAGTCCTGTCTAAGGAGAATGTTGGCCTTAGTCAGTAACAAGCCTACAAGATCGCACCACAATCATCCTACGCTCATCTCTCATTCATATTAAGGTTAAAATACCTACTGTGTGTGAGGTCCCTGTCTCAAAATAGTGGTATATAAATTATTTGGAATTATTTTTGGTTGAAAAACAGTTAATAAACTTTTTATGAATGGTAATTTTTGTGTTTGATCATCCGAACCGCCCCCGGTTACAATTAGTTCATATAATTGATTATCTATTACAATTTGCTTGAACTGACCTGGTGTTATGCATTTAACAATAACCTTCTTCAATGGGAAAGGTGGTTCTTTTTTTACAGTTTTTCATTTAGTATCATCATTTCATTTTTAGCTCTTTCATTTTTTTCATTGAGCTGTTTTTTGTTTTTGTTTTTTTCTCTCTAATTAGGGTTTTAAGTTTATTACAGAGGTACAATAATATGTCATCCTTTTACTAAAGCCATATGTTGGAGAAAATCGCAAAGACCTGCTCTGAGGACCCTTGTCTCTTAAAATGGAGAAATTAAATATAATATCTCAAAATGATGTGGGTTATGGCAAGCTGTTAGCTTCAATGGTTTTGTCCGAATTGGATACAGAAAAAAAGTTGAGCTTTGAATTGGCTCAAATTAGTTGTCCAAGTCTAATTTATCTCAGTCATGATATAGGATGTAATACTAGTTTATGTTCAAATTGTGTAAAGATTTGGTGTGTCTATTAAGTAAAGTAGACATTTCTGTTATGAATATCTAAATTACTTTAAATAATAATGGATAAGGGAATAGCAGTATATGTAAATATAAAATCAAATGTAATCGTATTATTTTATATGTTTGTTTATACTGTGTCTTTAATATATTTGTCACATAATATTATTTTTATGTATTATTAAAGTAAATATTAATGGAATCCACTAAATCATAAAAGGAGCTAATGTAATTGTAAAGTTTATTGTCTTTAATAAATTTATTGTTTGGTTATTTTATATGCAAATTATTTCTTATCCTATGTAATTGTTTTTTAACAGTATGGTTATTATATTCTCTGGTATGGAGAGAAGACACCAAGTAACCGTTGCAAGGTGGATCAATTAATCACAATAATGTTATAAGCCCCATTTTACTGTACACTCCTGTGTCTTGGAGCCCTGTGCTCTGTGCCCATGCCCCTGAGCCCTCCGTACTCCTCGTGTCCCCCCATGCCTCCCGGGTGTCTCCCATTCCTCCGCGTGCCCGGTGCTTCCAGTACCCTCTATGCCCCCTCATTCGCCCACGATTTCACCCAGGTTTCTCCCCTCATACCCCTATGGTTCCTATGCTCCCGTGCCCCCATGCTCACCGTTCTGGCACTCACCATGTACCCTCCCTTGACCTGGTTTCCCCCATGCTCCCATGACCGCTGTTCCACCGTGCTAGCACTTTTGCCGCCATAGGCAAAGGTTACATTTGCCACCCCTGTCCCCTCACCTTTCCTCCAATCCAAACCTACTCATTCCCTCGTTAAAATATCTACTAAAATTTATATTCCATGGAAGATCGTTTTGCGTGATAAAATATTATATCTCTATGCTATTTTTCACGTTCACGCATTTACTTCGGTGGGTCAACAATGAAATAAAAAAGACAAGAAAGGGACTTGACAGACTGAAGTAGTGCTAGTAGCGCAGTGTGTTTGCCGCTGTAGTAGCATGCAGTGCTGCGCAGGAACCGACTAACGGGATTGGTCGGTTTTCGTGGGGCAATAATGCCACTTGCAGTTACAGTGCAGCTACAAGCGGGGAGTGAAACTCTAGTGTGTGTCAAGGCATCGGAGTCAATCTCAATTCCGTGATCTACTCCTTATAAAGACTAATGTTAAAAGGGAAACGGAATAACTCCTTTATTTGTGATTAAAAAGATTATGGTTTATAGCTCTAAATAAATAAGGGTTAATCGAGCCTGGTATAGTTTGTGAGATTTATTTTTTATATTAAGTAGTATAGTTTATTTTTTACAAAATGGGAGGAACGCATCAAATTTTTTACGGCTTTTAAAATATTATTCAAACAAATGTTATGTGATTCAGATTCTAAAACAATTTATTCTAACTCATCAATTTGACAAAAATAATGAAATTTTAGGCCTATGATAAATGGCGGGAAAGGTTTAACATTGCTCTTATGAGCAATAAATCCAACATAGATCCATCCTTTCACTGGTGCGCAAAATGCTGCTACCGGTGGCATAATAGGAGAAAATATAATAATAATAATAGATCCCAATTCTGACTACTCTTACTCAGCTTAGATTTTGTATCCCAATTTCAATACTTAACTTATTTCAAAAGTTCACAAAAAATCTGATTGGCAGCATTTTAATATTTTATTATAATCAATATATTGATTATGTTCACATGTTAACAGGTTTACAGCAAGTTTAAATCGTCTACGTTGTAAATCATAAACCTAATCCATCAAACATAAATAGAATCCTGATGGCGTTGATAAAAATTAAAAACATTAATTAAGTAGCCTATTTGAATAACTTATATAACAAACAAAAAATTGATGATTAGATGTTCGCATCGGTAAGCACTTTATGCCACAGCTGACTGGGTACTTGCAGTTGGCCGATTCGCTTCAAGTTTGGTACTTGAGTGCTACCCACTATCCTAAATATAATAATAAAAAATAACCAACCCCTAATTTTTAGTCTGAAGGGCACTTCACGTAAACCAACCCTGCTGACTGGGGAGAAAACTTGACTGACTGGGTACTACTGGTTGGCCGATGTGCTTCAAAATTTTTACTTGAGTGTTACTAACTATCCTAATCAATAATAAAAAAATATCCAACCCCTATAATTCCTACTCTAAAGGGTAAGATACTTCACTTAAAACCAACCCTGCTGACTGAGGAGAAAACTTAGACTTAATGGGTACTTCCGGTTACCCGATTCACTTCAAATTTGGTCCTTACCCAAATTTGGTTGTGAAGTGAATCGGCCAACTGGAAGTACCCAGTCAATCAGTCAAGATTTCTCCCCAGTCAGCAGGGTTGGTTTTAAGTGAACAAATGAAGTACCCTTTAGAGTAAAATTTAGGAGTTGGTTATTTTTTTATTATTGTTTAGAATAGTGGGTAGCACTCAAGTACCAAATTTGAAGCGCGTATTTCAAGCGCCTATTTTGCGCCAGTCAAGATTTCTTCTGGTCAGCAAAATAGATAGGTAGTCCTCGCAGTTGTGGTACAGACTGGGACGGTGGCGACGTCCTGTAATCCAGCTACTTGGAGATCACGAATTGTGGATAGTTATGAGCAATGGCTTGTGGATGCGATATTCCCTGGTGGGGATTAACGTCCGCACTAGTGAATACTAGTTCATCCATAAGTACCATCCTCATAATTAGACCAATTCGTATATGGGAGGTTGAAATTTTGGTTCGGATCCCACGTTAAAATGTAGGTCCCTAGATACCATTGGCTGTTGGGCTATGAATTAACAGTCCTGTCTAAGGAGAATGTTGGCCTTAGTCAGTAACAAGACTACAAGATCGCGCCACAATCATCCTACACTCATCCCTCATTCATACTTGGCTTTAAACTACCTATTGAGTTAGGTCGCCATTTCAATAAAGGTATTAAGGTACCTGGGGTGGCAGCAATACAGTCAGTGTTTTACTAAAAAGTCAACCAAATTAATCAACAATTAAATTAATGAATTGTTTTGCTATACAATTGTTTCACTTGAGTTTCGTTAGATTTTAAAAATAATTATTTTGGCGTATGGTATATATTTTTTCCCCAATTTTTGCCTCTCTAGGCGGTCTCCTAGCTCTTACTCACTTCCCGCGTCATCCTGTTGACGGCATATAGGACCCGGTCCATGATGCAATCCATCCCAGCCGCACGGAAATTGCCGCAGTAGGAAGGGAATGGTCAAAGGCTTAAACATAAACTAAAGAGAATTAATTGGCTAGATCGGGTAGCCCTCCCAATTCGTGTCGCGGAATTCCTCCAGGGAGTAAAAACAACCCTGAGTTAAGAAATCTTTTAGGTTAGAACAAAATTGTTTGATACTTTCTATGTCCTTCAGGGATTGAGGAAGTTTTGCATACAGTTTGATTCCTTGGTAGCTAGGCTTACATTCAAAAGCTCTTTTCTGAGTATGTCTTACTTAGGTTCTTAGGTCTCTAAATCTGGTATTGTGACCACGTTTCGCAGGATAGCACAACTGGTTTGTAGTTTTAACATACTTGATTGCCTCAAAAATAAAAAGGGATGGAACAGTAAGTATTTTTGAGCTGCCTAAAAGATTCACAACAATGTCAACAATGATCTCTCCCGTATTGAGATGATGTAACGGATTACTCTTCTTTGCAATTTGAACATAGAATACATATGGGGTTTAGAACATGAGCCCCATAATACTATTGAGTACCGAAGATGGGACTTAATCAGGCCAAAGTAAACGAGCTTGGAAAGTTCCTTAGTTCGCCTAATGGGTGCGCCGGTCCTGGCCGTGACCTAAATAAAAATGTTGTTTGGTTGTTCTATAAATCGTCGCCTAAGAAACAACACCGCCTAAGTGACAAAATGCAAACTTTTCAGGAGACCCAAAAAACTCGCGAGGGATATAGGCGGTGTTGTATTACATGAAGAGTACGATATAACTCCGCCTATCTCCAAAAAACACTTTAAGCTATTAATTTGACTCTTAAAATGTTTGTTTTATAACCAAGACGATAACTAACACCATCTATGATCTTTTAAAATTCAATGGAAATCAATCAAAACGGTAAATAATTTTTACGTTATGCAGAGTGACATCCATCTCTTGTTGACTACCATGCCAGAACAAAACTGGTTGAAGTGGACATTGGCGGTATTTTTTTAGTTAGTGAGATAGGCGGTGTTAGAAGAATCACGATAGCAGCGAATTCTGTTGGATTTTCACTAAACTACGTCGCCAGGACGTGTTAAAATGCATACGTTTCCATAGAGATACAAAAATCTCAATTTTGCCAAAAATGTCACTTTGGCGGTGTTGTTTCTTAAGCGACGAAATACTATATTTGAGTCAATCATTCTGTATTTATACTATATCTATAGTCAAGTATTCAATATTTATAGGCAATGGCTGTTACTCTTTACCTGACAAGAATAAAGTGCATAAACAATTACTGCAATGGTAACTTTGTGTACTCATAGTCAATGCTTACGCTTACCAATCTTAGCAAACAAGACGAGCGTCTGACTCTGGCTGTGGCTGACAGTGATTCCAATTCGAGGGTAATTACCCTTTTTGAGGGTATTTTGGACCTTCGAGGGTATTTTCAAGGGTAATCTTTTTGAAGATTAAAGGATAATTTTTCTGAAATTGAAAAGTTTGACTCAAATAAGATCTAGAGTAAATTTAATACAGTAGTCTAATGTTACTTGTTACTTACTTACTTGTAGATTCCATCCGTAGGCAAAGATGCGTTGGACTGGTCAATATGCCAACTCAAAGTTGGACCTAAGTTAAGGGTTGGGTGAGGATAGGTACGGGCAAGAGTCGGGTTTGCAATCTTTTAAGTGACTGGTGAGGCTGTCCACAGAATAAAAGCAATGCTTAACAAGATAGTTTTTTAAAGAGTTTTTAAATTTTTTGTCATCCGTGACTTCAGAAATAAAGTGTGGCAGAAGTTGATAAAATTTCAAACCAGCATAAGCCGGTTTTTTCTCAAAAACAGACAACTTATGGAAAATTGCAAAATTTGTTTTGAACCTGGTGTTGTAAGTGTGATTTTTTTTGACATAAGTTAAAGAGTTTATTATTCCTGATGAAAATTACTAATTCATAAAAATATAAACATGGAGCAGACATTATCCCTAATTTCACAAAAAAACTTTCACAGTGTTCCCTAGGAGGGAGCCCGAAAATGGACCTAACGGCTTTTTTTTTGCCAGAGGAGTATTCTGTCACAGTGTGATTTATAACCACCCCATAAAGCTAATGAGTAAGTAATATGAGACTCCAAGAGACTAAAGTAAACAGTTCTTAAAATACTAATGTTACATAGTTTGCTTACTCTTCTTAAGACAAAAAGCCCAGTTGCCAGTTTTTTTTTTTGATTTTTCCGATTTGGTCAGACCATGTCAAACCATCGTCCAGCCTCACCCCTAAGAAATCCGCTGAAGTAGAAGGTTCCAGCATTACCTCCCGATGAAAACGTTAATTTTATCAATATCGCAGGCGTTCCTCCTTTGGTGTGTGCTGATAGAAAGATACCCAGTTTTTATTCTAGATCTAAATGACATGACTTGTTATTTGTAGGTGGGGGGGTATTTATTCTATTTCTAATTATTGGGCAACACCCACCTGGTTTAAGTAGTTGCAGCGGCGATCCTTTGTCAAGTTTTTAAAACACACCAAAACACAACACAAAAACCGGATCACTCGCTACCGTCCCGACGTTTCGCACGAACTAAAAACATCGCGCCTCTTCGGGGGGAATTAATTATTTGCGCCGACGGTGGATTTGGCGCGTAGTCGCTCCGAGCGTCTTACTGCGACTGGTTCATTTGTTTTTGTGTTGTGTTTTG